>JBCFXI010001705.1:0-42903 GCA_038496175.1 Ampulex compressa
AGAGCTGATATTGCAAGGCTTGTGTGTGAAAAAGTTCTATTAATTCTACACAGTAGTTTTTGGTTGGTGAAAAACGAAAAACAAAACGAAATGACTTTCCGAACAACCCAATAATTTTGTAATATTGCACTTGATAGACATCTACATTTGGCTGTGTTTCCATAGACGTATCTATGTGCAACAGTAGGTATGCGTAAGGGGTCCTAATTTCTACCGATTTCAATTGTCACGGGGTTCTAACGATACCTCATATTTTAGTGAAGTATATACATTACTGAGAATTTGGTAGTACGCATGCGTGGAAAAAATCCCACGTCCTGAGATCACTGCGTCACAGTCATATTTTTTGTGCTGGTTGAGGTTTGGTAACAAATTGTTGATTCGTTGTGTACTAATAAATTCGATTCTCAAAGTTTTTAACATTGACAGTCAAAAGGGAACGTGTGTATCGTAATTACAAATCACACTCTACATATGCTCAATATAAAAAATAATCAGCGCAAACATTTTTACGCAGAACCGATTATAACCTGTAATTTTAGTTTATAATTGACGAGTGATAGAAAATTTTGCAAAAATATTTGAAAGGTTTTTTTCCACTGTAACCGATAAGAAATGAAAAACCTAATGGTTCATCGAACCATCTGTCGTCCACTGGCTCTTTCAACAATTTTACAGAATGTAAAAGATCAGAAGATATCCTATGCCTTAAATCCAAACAACGATGATCTTTATATTCTTATTGAAAATAATTTATATACCATTCCGTCGGATAGTCAGAGTTGTGTGACTTCCACGACCATTGTGGAGGATGTTGACAATAAATTCTGTGCTTTAGAATATTCTGTCATAACACAAGAACTTTACGCTGGTTGCATTAATGGAAGAATTTTTGGGATAGATGTAGATTCAAAAGTGGAGGAAGTTGCAAAATTACAAAATGGATTGTATTGCATGGTGTTGAGCCCAGATCATGAAATGTTTACAATAATAACACAAACAACAGTGGTCACAATGTTATCCACTTTTGATATAATATCAGAGGTAATATTAAAATATTATTAAAAGAGAATTTTCGTTCTAACATTATTGAAATTTTAGTGAGCCGATTAAGTACTCTATTTTTCTTTAATGTTCTATAAAATGTTTATTGTATTGTAAAGGTATATTTACTTTACAAAAATAATACTTTGAATTTGGGTTTTGTGTTCATTTCCTTTTACAACTTATTCGAAATAAAGATTATTCAAGTTTCTTTGAAGAGTAATATTTAAAATATCTTTTTACTATAAAAATAAAAGGACAGATAATGTTAAATATTAAAAATACTATGGAAGAAGAACTTTGATGCAACAATGGAACTTTATCCTTGAAATTAAAAGAGCAGTAGTTTTGCATGATTGTATGAAATAATAAATGGACTTTTCTTTTTGGTTACATTAAAAATAGATAGTAGGAGATAAAATTACATTTATGGTAATATTACATTTGCGTGTACACGTGTCAATCATCTTAATATGTATAGTATATAATAAATACATATCTATGCTCACATGTATATTCCTCCAGGTAGATTTATATTCCTGTGACTTTGGTCAAGACCAGTTTGTTACCGTTGGATGGGGTAGTAAGGAAACACAATTTCATGGCTCTCAGGGAAAGTCAATGGCTACCACCATCGAACCTCTGATATTAAATGTCAACGATAATGGTGTTCCAAAGATTACATGGCGTGAAGATAGTTCAATGTATGCTGTGAGCTTTCTGAATAATCAAAATTCAACACGTTGCTTCAAAGTTTTCAACAGAGAGGGTGTTTTACAATACACTAGTGAATTGCTTTCTGGTTTGGGAGAATGTTTGGCCTGGAGACCTTCAGGAGATGTTATAGCCACAGATCAGACACTGGCAAACAGACGTGTGATTGCTCTGTTTGAAAAAAATGGCTTGAAGCACAGAGAATTTACATTACCTGTACATGATAAAGAGATACAGGTGAGTATTCGACATTTTTATTTTTTGTGTGTGTGTACATTTTTTTTACGAAATGTGTTAAATATACTCATATATAAGCTACTATATACAGTTATAAGAATATCTAATTATTACATTATCATATATTTCTTTACGTGCGAAGTTTTGTACCGATTTAGGCTTATTTCGGAAAACATTACATCCTATTTGGAAGGCGCTTTATTCGAATCGCTCCGCACATCTCAACTTTTATATAACTGCACACATACACACATCTACGTGCACAATTATAGCATTAATAATACATATTACTATTACAATATTAAGATGATGCAAAATGGCTCTTACAAACTAATGAAATTGTTTTACTTTTCCTTTATTCAGATCAAGAATCTGTTATGGTCTATGGACTCTGAGCTGCTTGCAATCCATTTGTACAAATTATCAACTTCCACCAACACTGTTCAACTTTGGACAGAGCACAACTATCATTGGTATTTAAAGCATACCTTCTCATTCTTTAAAGACGAACCTCTATTGCATGCTGTTTGGAGCGCAGCTTCCAACAAGAGATTAATCTTTCTAAGCATTCACCATGTACTTACTTTCTCCTTTGACTGGTGCATTGACCGTAGTAGAGGAATTGATTCCAATGATAAGTGCATCATCGGTGTTGTTGACGGATCAAAACTCCTGCTCACTTCATTCAGGAAAGGAGTGGTGCCACCACCAATGGCACATGTCACTATTGACGTTGGTGAAGAGATAAACAATATAGTTTTTGCTCCAGAAGTTAAAAAACATAATTCGTGGATTAATAGTAACACATTCTTCTGCGTCTCTTCAAGCAGTGCTCTAACCTTTTACAGACAATCTATGGATTCTGACAGTTTAGATTATTACAAAGTGGGGAGTTATAAGGTTGAATGGATGGAGGATAGGAAATTTAGGTGCTGTGTGTATCATTTCTTGTGGTTGAAGGAGGATGTAGTTATATGCTCTATGTTAGCAGGCGATCGTGAATTTTTGTGCATTTTGAGACTGGAGGAAGTAACTTTAAGCAGTAAAGGACATATTGTAGTGAGGTAAGGATCGGTATACATAATAATATATGTGAAGTTAGTATGTGCGTGCATGCGTATGTCTGATTGCACACATGGGATAGTATTCATCAACAGATATAGAAAAGTCTGAATAAATAAGAAATGGCCTTATTTTACATGCTGTATTGCACCATATGACAACAATGAATCCTGCCTTGTTACCTTACCCATGTATTATAAATAGAATTCTTTGTTATAAGACATCATGTTACAAGAGAAATGTTAGTTATCCCTCCATGTGATTGAAAAACACGTACAAAGTTAATACAAAATTTTCACAAATAGTAGGAATTACAACCATATTCTTTCAATAAAGGAATGTATTCTGGAAATCGTATTTATGCAAATGAATTATATTGAAAAATAAAATATAAAGAAAAAAAGAAATTGTTTACAATTTTAAATATATTAATTTCGGGACTATCTGTCTATTAGGACTATTGTTTATTAGGACTTTTTTTCCAACGTTTGACGAATACTATCTATTAAGTAATAACTTGTTTTTTTTTCCCAGCATATGTAGTCCTAATGTTATGCTCACGTAGTATACAAAGTACCAATAATACATATAACATGCGCACTTGTAAACATGTGCATGCATATGCACTTACACAGAGTTATTCATAAACGTATGTCAATACTTCAAGGATTAACTCTGCATACCAATGTATATAAAAAATGTCATGTGATATGCATTCATTCATGATGATGCATGATGATTTACTATGCATTCTAGTCTTTGAGTTTGAGTCTTTGAGATGGATTATTAAAGAAAATATGCACCGAATCTGCCTCATTTCTTAACACATGGCAATTAGCTACATACATACATGCTACATATCTGAAGAGGACTTGCACATGAGCTGAAATGTTATACAGCCGAACTGTTGTTTTTCACTACCACTCACACTATTGAGTTACATTTGCTTTCTGAGGCCATCTACCTTTTTCATTTATATATATATATGAACAAGCTATCTAGAGTCATCATGTTTTAATATGTTAACTAGTGTTACCTTGCTAATTGCCTTAGTACAGCTTAATCTTATCTAATATTTATATTTGATATCCATTGACATAGTCAAAACTTAGAACAATCAGTGCGTTATACCCGCAAGTTCAGCAGAATGGTTATATATATTTTTGCTGAAATGAGCAATATGTCTTTCATGTACAGCCATGCCAATGGAAATGAACTGGAAACATGTTGAATTTTTATCAATGTTATGTGTATGAGTATTGTTTGTAAGTGTTATATGATGTCAACTTGTATTAAAGCATGTTATAACTTATGTTGGCACTTTGAAATTTTTGTTATTCTACATGCACGCATGTGTAAATAATTGTAGCAAGTAATACTGTATTTATACATATATGCATCTATATGTACATGTATAAAAATATATAAGTAAATTAGTAGTGCATATCTAACATATACATACATATATTGTACATAGTATTGCAAATGGATGAAATAGAAAAAACAATGCTTTGAATGTCCAACTATTGGTACAATCTCAGCATCCATAGTTAGATATTAAACCTTAATGGTTGTAAGTCATCTCTCGCGTGACAATGGTACTATGTCGCCACTGTCGTAGAAATAGATAATACTGATAACTCAGACGTTGATGAGATTGAAATCAAGAGGGATGATGATGTTTTCTTTGTAGTAGGGAAATTCCCTTTACAAATATCAATTGTAAAATTTTTGAAAACATTCAGCAACAATTATTTAGAAAAATTTTAACTTATAAAAATTAAAAACATATAATTAATTATTTGAAACGCATATCTTTAACGTAGTCGTTAAAGATAAATAATTTCTAACAAAAATACCAAAACCAACTGCAGCCTAGTGAGGATCTTGTATAAAAAGCTAGCATCTGTTAAGTGTTAACATAATGATAATATATTTTTACTTACTTTTTAAAGTAAATTCTGTATTTAAATAAATTGTGAATTTAATGTTCCCTATGATAACATTATAGAAGTTGCACCATATTCATAGTTTTATTTAAAGTGGAATGTGTCATTTACAAGTATAAGAATCTCACTATGTTGGAGCATGTTGTTGAGTTGAGCTGTGGCAGCTATGGTGTAATAAATAATGAGCATAGGCTGGTGCTTATAGGATATTCCTCCTGTCCCTGTGTCATCTCACAAGCCTTCTTTCCAGTTCAAGACAATGCACAAATCATTTTTCAATTACTTATACAAATAATTTTAAAGACTGTATCCAGCAAAAGAGCTTATTTTGCAAGTTGAATTTCAAAGAATGTGACTGTATTTTTCAGTGCTTATTTGGGAGTTCTATTATTTGTTGAACATTGACATAGTTATAGAATTTTTATATTTATGGTTGATATATTTTATGATGTATTATGACTTCGACCATAGATATGAGGCATTACCATGTTATTAATTACGAGGATATAAAAATTGTTCTGAAAAATAAAAGAACATTTTCACATTACAACAATCCTTAAATGTTAATTGCTTACTTTATTGCTCCCAACCTCAATATACATTATTTATTTCCTTTGTCACATGTCACGTTCTAAGTGGTGCATACAATAATTTCATTAACCAACATTCTTTACAAACCATTCCTTGTACAAGTATTAGAAGCTTTATATTTTCTTTTACAGACACATGTACCCCATGGATGCTCCCATAGAGCATATATTCCCTTCACCATCTCCAGGTATTGCTTACATAGCTACAAGTAACATGATCCTCAAGTACACTGACAAATTGGAACCAATTAAAATTCAGTTGAAGGAGTCATGTAGCAAAATGCAAGCTGCAAATATGGGAACCAAAGACATTTTAGTCTCTTTATCCAAGAGAAACAATTTCTACATTGATGGAGAATTGACAGCAAGCAATATCACCAGCTTCTGCATCCATTCTCAATTTTTGCTGCTCACAACACTTCAGCATACGTTAATATGTGTTGATTTCTCAGAAAAGGGTATTAGACAGTTGATGGAACACGATCTTACAGTGAAACCATGGGAGAATGGCATAAAAGAGAACTCCTTTCTGGGTATGTCCAACACAAAGGCTTTATGCTATACAATACAAATGTTTCTTAACGAATAGAAAGCATTATCTTATTTGGGTTTTGTTTACATTTATGTCTTGTGATTTAACAACAAAGTAAAGCACTGTAAGCAACGATACAGTTAGCTTGCATTTTGATTAAATTATTGTTTAAAGTTATGAATTGTGGAAAGACAGAGTATAATTATTTTGAGTTGCAATTGATATTGATTGAGAATCAAAGGAGACGTGTTAAGTCTTAAAAATAATTTACAGCCTCTAAAGTTCAGTTACCTCATTCTGTGGGGAGGTTCTTTTCAAAGACAATTAATAGTTATGTCAAAATAAGGAATAGGGGTTAATTCTGGCCCCGGTTGGCATTTCTCGTTAGGTTGATTCTATAGAGGGTTCAGCTTTGACACTATGACTCCATGGTAAAGGTACTCCCGAGTGCTTATACGTTCCTCCGTACAGGAGTCACTGGGGTAATATTCAAAATAAAAGAACATTATAGTAGAAATGATCATAATACACATAAATCTTTATGAACATTCAATAATTTACACAGTGTTCAACAAGATATCTCTATTAAGTAACTCAAAAAGATTCACCAGTCTAATACTTAAAAACAAATGGTATACAACTAGTATTTATTACAAAACTTTATTCGTAGATTTAAATGTAAGGCGTGTGGAGCGTGGATCGTACCTCATTGCAGCGATACTTGGGGATTCTAAAACTATTCTTCAGATGCCACGTGGAAATTTGGAATGTATACATCCAAGAGCATTGTCTCTGAACATAATTGGGCAGCATTTGGACAATTGTGATTACCTAATAGCCTTCAATATTATGCGCAAGCAACGCATCAACTTAAATCTGATACACGATCATGATCCTCTAAGGTTTCAAACATTTATTCAGTGCGCATATGTGTGTGTGTATGTGTGGGAGTGTATGCACAGATTAATATATGGGGTAATTTATAATTGTATGTCAATTCTTCGGGGGATAAATTTACACACCAATATACATACAAAATGTCATGAAAATACTAGGTATATGTCCATATCAGGTATGGTTGTATATATGTAACTAAGTTTATATGTAGTTAAAGACTGAAAACGTACCATGAACAGAAAAAATTAATTACAACTTGTTGTACCTTGTGTAATTCAACTACTATGTTCTGGTCATTAATTGATGCTATCATGACATGATGTACAAGACATTACATTTGCCCACAACATTACTATAGTCAAAAGATTCATATATATTCTTGTTTGTGTGATTTTTTCCAGTGTGTCAAAATGCTACCATAGTATAATGATATTGAACACAATCCTCTAGGTTTAGGATCAATGCTGATAAATTCCTGGACGATATATCAAATCCTAACTGGCTAAGCCTCTTTCTATCAGAGCTGCAGAACGAAGATGTGACAGTCACACTTTATAAAAGTTTTTACAATACAAAAAGACAGGATTCTTGTCGGTTGACCGAAACTGAGCAAGAGATTGAAAAAGTGGAGATCGTGTGTGATTTGTTATATAATTTGATGGAGAAGAGAAACGATGACGATCGTCTGATGCAGCCAATGCTAATGAGTCTTGTTAAGAATCAGAAAAGGCAGGGGATAGAAGCGGCGCTTCGAAAGATTAAAAAATGTGGGAGTGAATCGCAGGTAGGTGCTAATTTGGTTGCGTGATTATGTGTGTGCGTGTGTATTATACATGCTTGTCAAGTGTGTGCAATTATGTGTACTTTCCTCGAAAAACAGAAATCCGTTTGTAATAATGCAATGGGTGATTCTATGCGATCCCACACACACTTAAATATGTAAAATATATGGAATAAATCAGCGGTCTTCACGACTAATAACTCCTGATATGATAGGTGAGATGAATTGGAATAAATAGTGTTCTTATACCGTTTCAACACTGTTGTGGGCCCTCTTCATGTATATTGTCACTTAAAGTAAAATGAGAAACATATCTATTTTATATTAATTAAGTAAAGTTTGTACTAGACGATATAGTTGTAAGTAATTCATTTTCATTGTCGTTGTTGCTGTCAATATCAACGAAAATTTTGGTAATTTTTGGTTTTTTTAGATGTGATTTTGTTAGCGAATGGGCTTAGGTGCTAGCTACTGCATAAATACAAAGCAATTCAGGTGTTCATTTGAAATGGGATGAAAAGCATATGTTATGACATTAATTAAGCAAAGTTAATAATACTATTGCAATTAATACGTTGACGCCGGCGCCAATATTTGTTTTTCTTTGTGATGCGGCGCTCGAATTTATGCTACGCTTCATGAGGCTACGCGATACTGTCTACATGCATCGTTGGTGCCAGCATTTTGTCGAATCCCCGACTAACGATTTCTGGACGTCCCTGGCACTCGAAGCCCAAGTACTAACGTATAAATAATAGGTGCGGTATGAAATAATTTTAAGCCGCGGTGTTTACCTGTGATAGGAATAAGCCATTGACGCGCTTAAAGTAAAAGGAAAATCCCTATTTAATAATAATCATATTATAGTTGTGTATGGAGAATAGTGGAATGGCACAGAAAAATGATCATAGACTTGATATGCAGGGAATGTTTTGTAAATGCGTGGTATATATATAAAAAATGAGGTGATAAACATAATCAAATTTTTAAATTCCGTGAAAAAATTATTGATCACTTTTTGATCGATAATCGCCACAGTGAAGAAATGGCAATTCAAAAGGAAATACCGTCAGAAAAACGTTCAAATTTTTTATTGTTTGACCCACCGGTTATTGCGTGAGACAATCACGTTTGACATACCGGTGATGCAATGTCAACATGGTAATGAAACATGGCAGTTCCATACAGCTTGTTCGTGTACATCAATCAGAGGAGTATGTAGTTTCATAGAGCTAATGTAACCTAATACTATAAATGGGTGTGAAAAAGAACAGTTTGAGTGTACAGTGTTTTGACTCATGGGCAAGCCTTCTAAGTATATTTACATACATTCAAATTGTTACATATAAAATGTAGTAAAATGACATAATGAACAAATATAAAGATATAATAATATAGTACTAAAAGCAATGGAAAAAAGAAAAATTATACCAGAATCTCACACAACTTGTCTTGTTAGTAGATGTCAAGTACTTGGAACATAAAAGCAGTAATGAATACGCATCTTAGAGAAGTCAGAGTTGAAATATGCTGGCTTGTACGTTATGATACGTATGCAAATAAGTCTTAATGTGTTTTGGACGTCATTGAGGCATAAAAACAACTAATACCGTTTTATTCAAACGATTTAATATGGGATAATAGCTTAAGGTCTTAACCATCCTTTAGATTCAAACTTACTGCATAAGGAAGTTAAGTGCGACGTCATCCAAAACAATTATGGACATGTGGAATAGTGAGAAATGTATTGCTTATTATGCGTAAATGGCGGTTCATAATAAAACAGGACCTACTATTTTGATGTTTTGAGTTTGTCTAAGAGATTGTTGTAGATAAGGTTGAAATTTTGAACTTTTGAATTACTTTGTATTTCTTCAGTAGTTAACATCTAAGTCCACCCACTAACGAAATTACATCTGAAAAAACCAAAGTGCCAACAATGTTCACTAATATTGACAGCAACAACAATATTGCTGAAAATTAATTACTTACAATTTTTGGTATTAAGGTTGGTATTAACGTATTGTCTGGTATTAAATTTATTTAATTAATGTAGTACAGATACCTTTTTTATTTCACTTTAAGTGGCAATATACCTGAAGAGGGTTCGCAACAGATCCAAAATGGTATAAGAACTCTGTGAGAAACCACTGATTTACTTTATATGTTATGTATATCTGAGCAAGAGGAGAGTCAAAAATCATTATGTCATGTTAGGGCTGTACAGTTGATGTGTACCATCTGCTCTTTTTAGAAGCTAGGTATTGTCTTGTTTAGAAGATGTCTATCAATCTCATCAGTTCTGCAATCCTAGCTTTCTGTGCCTGAATTAAAGCTTTTCTCTCCATCTTATACTTTTTGCATGTTATCACAGGACAGTTGCACAAAAGCTGTTCATTGTCTTTCTTTGCGTCTCTACATTTTCAACAGTTTATTTGTTTTGCGAGTCCAAATACAAATCGGTAGATCTTGAACAGCAGGAAGTGTCCTGTTAGCACTCTCATTGCTGTTCTGGGTCTGCAATTGTTCAAACTGAATAGTTCCTCTTTTCTTCGTAATCTGTTTTTCCTTATTAGTATTTTTGCTTAACGGCAAGTCGTCTTCAATGCATATTTAACTTTGTGCCTTTTTTCTCAAGCAGTTATTTGATTTCTCCAATCACTGAGAATGTTACATTTGTTCCTTGACCGGTTAGAATTTTACTAGTCCGTGATCTAGTTGGCGTATCTACTCCTTTTGTTAGTATATTCTGGTGTTCTGGAACCGAAATGAGTGTTGCATTATTTGTTGTATTCAGTTTTTCCACTGACAGCATATGTTCCCACACCAGAATTGACTCTATAGTCTGTTTAGCTATGATATCCCCCCACCTCCTCTTTTTTATCTGTTTGGAGGAGATATTCTAAGCACCTACGAATCGCCAATACCTCAACTGAAAAAACGTTTGAGAGGGTTCCTGTAGGAATCCTCCAAAATAGTTGTTTATATCAGAATTATCTACGACTTTCTTTTTTTATTTATATTGGGAAAATCGTACTCTCTCCGGCTCCTTAGTGGGGGGGGGGGGCAATACATACTCTCAAGTCTCCTGATGCAATAAGAGGTATTGTACTCAATGGATCCTTCCCTCAGTAGCACCGCTATAAGAATTAGTCGGGCGTTTGCGTTTACTATACCCCTCCCGTTTTTTTTTTATGCAGGGAAAATCGTCATAGATTCTCGGCTCTCGGGGGGAGAGCTTTGACATTAATTTAAGGTGCCTTCCTGTTTAAGATGAAAGGGTGTTTCTGAATATGGTCGAACCTTCTGATATCCTTGATTCGTATATCTCTTTTCTCTCCAAGACTTCTACCTGTACGCTGTATTCAGACTTGATCTTGCGATAATGAGGTCAAGTAAGGGCATATTGAGAGTGCTACTTTCAGCGCCTCAGTGAATGCATTTTTATAGTCCATACTGCAGCTGGTAGTTTCTCTGCAGGCTTTGTAGCAGGTTCTTTCCTTTCTTTTTCCTGATCCTGGATCATTATGCCATAGATGTGTAATGTTATCTTGTCAGTAGTATCGCTTTATATATTCACAGGGCTGGGCCTACTCCTGTTCTCCAAGACCTACTCATTATTCTTGTACCATTTTACATTTTGTCCACGTTCTGCTAGAAGAGCCTTACAGATAAACTTAGGTTTGCAGATCATTTTTTTATGAGAATTATGCTGTTGTTTTTCAATGGACTAATCTTTAATTCTTTGGTTTACAGCAGTTTTGTATTGTATTAAGAATTTTTACCACTTTGTTTCTCAAGGTATGAAAAAGGATCATGTGAAAATTATGGCTACATCGTTCCTATAGCCATTGTCATGTAAGACCTTTCTTTGTAATTCTTTTAATAGGTCATTATTTGGCTTATTCTTGATTCTTAAGTCATCTGCAGTGACCATTTGGAGAGGTTTCTCTTCATTAGCATATTTTCCATCTAGACTACTAATAATTCTGATACACTGTGTTTGAGCATTGTCTATTAGACCATTGTTGAGCTGCTGTTAAAAGTTTACTCTATGTGCAGAAAGATTCTTAAGTAACAGCTTTTTGCTTCTAACTGTGCCTGTAATTAGCGCATAAAGTGATGGAGGGTAGTTATTGTGGATTTACTCTTTCTATAGACAATACTGAGTATTGGTTAAAGCACAAATCACCAGTGGTCTGTTTTTGAGAAACCTACCAACCATTTTCTCTAGACTTTTAAACATATAAAAAGTTCATAAGTCTGTAATCCTTAGCTCCAGAATGGTTCGCCCTTCCAGACTTTGGTAAAAATATTTGTCTGGTGGTACTGTATGCCTATGGGACACATTATAGGGCAATATTTGCTTTGAGGCTCCTAAATTTCACTAGGATTGTAGGTGGATCGAGTGGGGGCTTTGGCCGACGTAACACAAAATTCCTGGGAGGGGACGGCGTTGCATGCCGATCACGCAACACTGACAAATTAGTTAGTTAAGCAAGTGTAAGGGTTGTTTTACTTCCTCTTGCACCAGCCAATCCGCTAAGGGCGTCGACTGAGGAAGTAGTGCGGGAGAGAGGCCAGTAGGAAATATAAGCAATACATCACGATGCCTCTCTGCCCCTGTGCACAAGATAAGCAGTATGACGATTTTAGCCGATACAAATTCTCACTTTCTCAAACTTTCGTTTAAAAAATCGGAAAGTGCATTTTGCGTTTTTAACAGTTACAGTTTCTTCGATTGTGTCTGTCTATTGTCCCTTTATAAGTTTTAGGTTTATTCTTTGTGGGTGATAGTTTTTACAGAGGATCCTGCACAGCCTGGATGCTTGTACAGACGGACTCATTAATTTTATCCTAGACCCCTCAAGGGAGGCAAGGAGAAGCTGGAATACCACCATGACGATGTCAGGCGCCTGGGGCCAATCGGCCCAGATTTATAGACTGTAATCGACACGCGCGCCATTTACAAACTGCGCAGGAATCTATAATTATGGTTGTTACAATACACATTGACATATTTAATTGTATTATTTATACATTCGTGCAAATACAATATTATAGAGCCTAGTATAACTTATTGATAGTCTAAGAAGGTGGGAAAAGAATGAAACATCTTTTAAAATTGAAAAAATGCCCTTTAAGATGAAACTTTTGCATGAGAATTATTGCAGATAATGATTTCGTAATATTAATTGATTGACTAATTGTTGCAATGTAAAATAAATTGTAGTTCAGTCAAGAACCCTGTCATAATCTTGAAAAGAAACATTTTACAACTCTGAAAAAGTGCAGTATAGCTCTGAAAAGTAACAATTAATAATCAGTCCTCGCACAATGACTTGATTTAATCTTTTTAATCAATAAATGTTACGAAATTATTATCTGTAATAATTCTAATACAAATGTTTCTTGAAAGACATTTTTCCAATTTTAAAAGATATTTCGTTCTTTTTCCACCTTCTTAGACTATCAATAAGTTATATTTTGCTCTATAATGTTGTATTTGCACGAATGTATGAATAATACAATTAAATATGTCAATGTGTTTTGTAACAACCATAATTAAACATTTGTGCGTAGTTTGTAAATGGCGCGCGTGTCGATCACAGAGTTTATAAATCTGGACCGTTTGGCCCCAGCCGCCTGACACCGTCACGGTCGTATTCTAGCTTCTCCTTGTACCCCTTGAGGGGTTGCGGAACAAATTAATGGGTTCGTCCATATAAGTCATTTGCTCTATGTTCACCTTTGAGTTTCTATCTTGTTGCATCACACCTGAGGGAACGGATAAACTCTGTTTCAATGTGAATAATTTGTTGTGCCTAATAAATTCTTGCTTTCCCACACTTGGCGTCTTGCTTTCATATGTGTTTGTTTTTGTAGCGGCATATAGCCGCACTACTAAACGTTTGCCGGTTCATTTTTTCTGGAGGCTGTGCCTTATTAGGCTTCATCTCTGAGGTATCTGACTTCCTCTGATCGCTCACCAATTAGTGTGGCTACTCTGGGGAGGCTTGATCAATGTTCTCTTGTTTGTTTTCTTTTTTGGTATTCATCTTATTCTCACGAGAATTAGGCAGAGCCACAATCGTCTGAAGCTCGATTACTTATTTCTGGAAGTCATTTGGTGTTCGGGAGTATCAATCACCGTTCACAACACAACAATTCTCGTAATGTAACAGTTACCGGAACAAATCCTCACACCTAGGCCTGGAATGTTCCTCTTAGTAGCCATGCTCGGTTTTACCTCTAATCTGTCCGGGGGGAAACAATTGATAAACGAAAGTAAAAAAATATTATATGCTTTAATAAAGTATACATGCATTTTGCATAATTTACACATATACATGTTTACATATTTATACAAATTTTCATTATTGTTTAATTATGACTAGAAAAGTAGATCTTGCTTTGTTTCTTGTTTGCTGTTATACTTTTCCACATTATAGTAGTATTTGTTAATGATATTATCTTTTCATATCGTTTTCCTTTGTTTTTTAAATAAAGTAAGAATTTAAAGCTTAAATCGTTTAAATATGAAGAATATACTACATACTCACTGAATCAATGAATTGTTCAAAGACCCATCAAGGGGTGCAAGAATTGGGAATATGTCCGTGACGATGTGAGGTGGCAGGGACTGACTGGCCTTGATTTATCGATCTTATAATCCACATATGCGTGATTTACAAACTGCGCGGGAATTTATAATCATGGTTGTTATAATACACATTCGTGTATTTAATTGTGTTATTCATAAAAACGTGCAAACACAACTAATATAATTTATTGTCAGTACAAGGATAATAGAGCTACAGTGGTAAAATGGATAGCGGCTCAGACTTTCATGTAGAAGACCCGGGTGCAAATCCCTATCCATCACTTCTAGTCTTTCTACGTTATATGTATACTGTAGTTTTGGTGGTTCGGAGTCCACTTTACAACAGTAGGCCTATGTCAAATAACTTTCGCAGTCGGTGCTGACAATTCAAAAAAATGAAAAAAAGACTGGAAAAGAGTCGATCCTTTGAAATTGAAAATTATATTTTAAGAAGAACTTTTTACATCAGAAGTATTATTTATAATGACTTCACAACATTATTTACATGCCCAATTGTTTTAATGTAAAATAAATTGTAGTTTTGACAAGAACCGTGCCTTACTTTGGAAAAGTACCATTTCATAGTCCTGAAAAGTGTACTATAGCTATAAAAAGAAAGAATTAATAACCAGACCGTGAGTGTCACGCAATTATCTGATTTCTTTCTTTCAATCAATCAATGTTACAAAATCATTATACGTAATAACTCGGATGCAAAAATTTTTTCTTAATAGACTTTTTTTTCAATTTGAAACGATAATTCATTCTTTTCCCACCTTTTTATACTGGCAATAAATTATATTAGGTTTTATAATGTTGTGTTCCCACATTTCTAGGAATAATATATTTAAATATGCCAATGTGTATTATCATAGCTATAATTATAAAGTTTTCTGAAGTTTATGAATCATGTGTATATTGACTGCAGGATAGATAAATCAACCAGTTACTGCCTTTTGAGACCATTACTGTCATATTTCATGTTCGCCTTGCATCTCATTGGGGGACCTGGGAGCAAATTTATTATTCTGGGTGCACATGTATTACATTGTTTCTATGCATGTCACAATAAGATACTTCAGTACATGCTTTTTGAGAACAATTGACATAAGTGAAATTTGAAAAGTTAGTTGCCTCATTGTATATAGAAATCTGTTTCTAACATATATTTAATTTACTATCTCCTTTCTTTCTCAGCTAATTACCGAAAAGGAAACCCTGCAGCACCTTCTTTATCTTGTGGACATAAATCTCCTCTATGATACTGCTTTGGGCATGTACGACTTTGACCTCACAATTTTCATAGCCTCCAAATCTCAGAAGGACCCAAAGGAATACATGCCATTTTTGAACTACCTCAAAAATCTTTCTGATAATCGCATGAAATATGCAATAGACTTGCACCTAAAGCGATATGAATCTGCTCTCATACACCTGGTGCGGGGGTCTGGAAGTTTAAAGGAGTGCATAGATCTTGTAAAGGATCAAAATCTGTATAACAAAGCATTACGCTTGTTCTGTCGAGGTGATAATGATTATAAAGAAGTTGCAAAGGCATATGGTGAGTATTTGCAAGAAAAGAAGAGGTATCGGGAAGCTGGTATCATGTTTTCCAAGGCCGAAGATTTTAGAAGAGCCTTGAAGGCATATCAGAAAGCTGGAGATTGGCAAGATGTCATTATCATTTGTGGAAAAATGGATTATAGGTAAAGTATCAAGCCCCATCCCTCTATTTATTTTTTCCTTTTATAAACACGTTATTATTTATTAAAATGAAACCTCTTATAACCTGATAGAAAAATTTTATCTCAGAGCAATTCGGATGTAACAAAACAAGTGAAATCTCTGATACTTCCACATCAGACAATGACAAGATTAAAGGGGGTTATTATGGCTGATAGATGGCAAGAATCGGTACAAATTAGGGTATTGCATATTATCTTGTGTCTAGTTCAATTTGCATTTTTTTTCTGTAGTTGACATTTATTGAAGTATAACTTCTTAACAGTTTGGCTGCTAACGTATTTTTTCGGACATATGCCAAAACTGCGGCACTAATTGCGCGTGTATGGGAAAAAATGTAAAACACTTTTCATACAATAAACTCACTTGTATTGCTGTGCAACAAAAAAAATTATAAAATACCACTTATTTGCATAAATTTGTTTTAATTAATTTTGTGAATAAAATTGGTAATAAGCATTTATAATTCAGTCAAATTAACACAAATAGTTTCTTATGATCTTTTAAACAAGTGGTTTGCTATACAAAGCGTGTGATTCCCTTTTTACAAATAGAGCAAATTAGGTTTGAACGTTTAATTCCAATATTAGGCATTGTCTTCACCGATATTTAACAGAAAAAAGAAAGTAGATTTGAAATATGTAATATTATTACAACAATTAAAAATCATATGCTCCGTAAACGCAACGTACTTTACTGGGCGCAGAAATTCTAGTGATTCAGCGCAGCGTTATTATTCCCTCCGCAGTCTTAGCATAAAAAAAAGCAGGAGCGTTATCGCGCTTTTCACAGTTTTTGCACAACATAAAAAAAGCGAGATAGCGCTCCTCAGCAGTCAAACGGTTAAATCATATTGGTAATGATAGTTCTCTTGAGCACTGAAAACAAGCAAATAAGGCGTATAACCCATATTTTATTATGTTTTGTTCCTCAAGATGTGGGGACCTGTTTAAATCAAATTCCATAAATCGTATTTATTATATAAATAAGGACGATAACTTCTCATATGACGTAAATGCGAATAAATAAGCAAAAATTCTGTGGCCAACAAAAAATAATAACCAAAAATTAAAACCTAAATTAAAAATTATTTTGTAAAAAATAAAAATTAAAAATTAAAGTAAAAAACCAAGTAAAAAATTATAACCAAAAATTAAAAGAAAAAACTTATAGTGTCACTAATGTTATGCACTAAGAGTAATAATTGATATAACTATTAGTAAACATTATTATTAGTGCTGTAAATAATGTTCTTTACTCATTTTTATGATGGCTATTTATGTTAATTTCAACAATTACACTGAAAACTAGCATAATCGACAAAAATGTAGTTTATGAGAAAAAATTTGACCAAAAAGTGTTGGAAAAACTTGCGTAAAAAGCAACAAAGAATGAAGTACAGTATGTCTGAAAATTTCAAGCAAGGAGAAGAAAATGTATCATGCTACAAAAGCCTGTAATACCAGTTTAGTCCGCAGTAATTGATAATATTGATCATGCTATCCATTCGTAAACAAATAACGATGCATTAACGAGTGTTAAATAGATCTCAATTGAGATAAGCATACCAGATGCAAAGTTTGCTGTCAAGAAGAGCTCTGATAAAGAGTTTAATATAGGATCGAGACTTCTCCATAACACAATTAAGTGTTTGCCACAGAGCTATGGTGGTGTGGAGGATAGAGGTTCAGACTTCCACGATGAGGCTCCAGTTCAAATTTCGCCCATTACCTCTAGATTTTTATGTGATATGTATACTATAGCTCTGGTGGTCCAGAATCCATCTTAAAACAGTAGGTCCTAGACCAAATGAGCTTAGCAATCGGTGCCAAAAATAAATTAATTACAAAAAAAAATGTGTTTGCTGGAGGATTAAACCAGAAGACCTGTATAGCTAAGTGGTCAGAGCAGTTGCCTGACAAGTGAAGGGTTTTGGGTTTGTATCCTAGTCCAGCAAGCCAATGACCCAAATTTTTCCGCAGTACCTACAATAACAAAAAATTTTTTGATCATTTTTTGTATTTTTCATGTAGATTTGTAACTGTTTACACTTAAAAAATTATTTAAAATCGCTTGTGCCTCAATATCATCGATTACTGTCTATAGATTTTCTAGGAATTAATTTAAGTAATGTAGTGACTTTCAAGTGCTAAATTTGATCTCTGAGTCGCCATCATATTTCCATGTTTTTCTCATCACATGGATTTATGTGTGTACAGAAACCAACCCACCTATCTCCATTGCATTTAGTTTCAGAAAGATTTATTTCCCCATATATAGCATTCATACAAATTACACAATTGCGACATGTACATGGCTAGTATGAAATGCTTTGGAGCAAATATGCAATGTTCCTATGCCTGTAAAACATTATGGTTAATCATCTATCAAGGAAAATCGAAAATAATCGTTATATAAATATTCATATCAACCGTAAAAAAATTCCCAAATCAAGTCATTTGGAAGACTTGGTCAACAAAACTTGGTTACTTCATTACTACTCCTTTCTATAAATTCTACAGCATCGCTATTAATCAGTTTTTTTTTCAATAATACAAATTTCTTTTTACAAACTTTTTACAATATTGAATTTCCGAGGAAAATTATTTGTCCCTTATTAAAATGTTTATTAATTTTTTTCTATGAACATGATTTTGAATTATAATATTGTATCTTTTATAAAGAATTATTTTAGCTGTAATCTTATTGGTTTGAAATACACTTTTTTCAATTTTGTCAGTTATCTTATTTTAATATAAAATTATGATCTTTTACAAATATTTTGAATCCCATACAAGGACTGTTCTCATTACAACATTTTTTTTATTTATTTTCATTTCAAGTATGCTTGCTAATGGAATAATCTAGTTTGATTCCTCAATATAAAATTTAACTTTTTGCAAATCTTCCTTTTAATAAAAACAAAACAATGATGTGATTGTTCAACTAAAACTATTGTGCAAAATGCTTTTCAGTCCTAAGGAACAATATATTCTTTATCAAGAACTGGTCCAGCAGCTGAAAAATGAGAGAAAGTATTACGACGCTTCCCAGATACTGATAAGATACTTAAAGGATATTGAAGATGCAGTAGCCTGTTTATGTGATGGCAAATATTGGAAAGAAGCCATGAGAATCGCATGTGATTCTCAACGTTTAGATTTAATAGGTATAGAGAATGTTTAATAGTTTATATATACGAGTAGTTTCAGAAAAATGTATACATATATTGAATTAGAAAGTCAATTTTATCTAAAAATGAATGAAGATTAAGGAAGTTGATATATTTTTCTGTGTTCAATAAATTTTCTCACACGCATGTTTTCAGAAACACACATAAAAGTAGGCATGCTTGAGTACACTGAACACATGTCCTTGGAAATCCAGAAGAATAGACGCAACTTTTTGCTTTACAAATTTCGTCTAGCTGAGGTTAGGAATAATTTAATCAAGAGAGGCTTTGGAATCACTAAAGAGGCCATAAATCAAGGTGAATCCGCGAAAGAGGAAATCGCGGACCTTCTCAGCGACACGACAAGCATTACTGGCTCGATTTCCAGTCAGAGGTCCATGATATCAGGGTAAAAGAAATTTGATATTTTTTTGTATTAAAATGTATCTTAAAGTAATTTTTTTTTCATAAGTTATTTCCATTTAATTTCTTAATCAAAGTTTATTTTAAATTAAATAATTTATGTTTAATCAGTTCATTCATTTTTACTAAGATTTATTTTTAATTAATCGATTTTCCTTAGAATTTATGTTGATGTTCGTTTTTTTAAAATTTAGATTAAAAAATAGTAATAGTTTTAGTGATGGGCATTACCGGGCACATAATCTCTATCAATCATCATGCTCGAACTATCTTCTGATTGATAATTACTTCAGAATGCAGGGATCCCTTGCGAGACCAACATTTTTCGCAAATTTTCAGAGCTTACCAATCAGAGATGTTTGCTCATACCACGTGTATGTGGATCACTCGCCAATGACCATAACATGTAGATGTTTTCTCGTTTTTTAGTGATCCATTAGTATGTCCAATCTCCCTTATCTCTCTTATCCCGGTTGTATGTTTTGTCTGGCATGGTAGGTTCAGGTTCTCCGACCAATCAAATTCTTTCCATAAAAGACTCCCTCAGAATGTAGTTGATGTATTCTGTATTGTAATTTCTTACAACTAACTTCATATAACCCAGCGTAAAGACTATTTCATGTACCTTTAATATCGTTTTGGATCAGCATGGTTCCTATCATTACCGTGGATGCTTCTGTGTCCTGGCATCCACACTAATTGTGTGTCATTCTTCTGAAATAGTTCCTCTTAAACAACAGTCGTAACATTTTTATCAAGCCAGACATGTTAAGTGAACCAAAATTACATGTATTTTGTCGTTTATCTATGTTGTCCATTATGAATTATAATAATAACAAAAAATATAGAAAAAAAAAATAGAATTCAGAAATCAAGTAAATGTGTAAGCCGTACACAATACACTGCTGTACTACTTTAGCCAGTAATACTACATATAATACAAGGTTGTCTGTCATCCTCAAAGTGGTTTATTGCTCGATAAGACCACAGCATCTACGTCCATATAATTAACCAAGTAAAAAGATTAGGAGTTGCATGTTTAATCCTCAAGCTATTGTTTGTTATAGTATCACTCCAGTATCATTCAGTTCTCGACGTAACCGCTTTCACCTTGGAGTGATTGTGCTAAGATTGGATTTCCTAAGTCGATACTTATCCTTGTTAACCAAGATTCCATGTATTCAAATGTTCTATTCGCCATTTTTTGATGTATTACTTAGAGATATACCCGGTTTAACCACTTGCGCTATAAAGACGTGCTACGCACGTCGAGATACTTTCGTTCCAAAACCCCCAACGACGTGTATATCACGTCTATAGGCATTTGTTGGAAAAATAAAAACAAGATGTCCGTCACGTCGGTTAACAGTTAGATATTTTAGGTATGTTGTACGGATTTTTAGGTGTAATGTAACGCCTTACCGCACGTTATATTGTACAGTGCAGCACGGCAACCGAAAATTAAATCGTAGCGCAAGTGGTTAAAGTCTCTTTCTTCTCATATTCAAAACTGAAAAAATATTAAGCCTTTTTAAATAAAAATAAAAACAATTCTTTTTCCATTTTAAAATAACTTTGTTAAATAAAATTTGCACCATTTTGTTTGATGACCTTCTGCCATTTTCTTTGGCAGTACCATAATACCGTCATTATAGACCTTTTGCAATTTCTGTGCAAAAAGTTGTGACCAGTAGTTTTTACAAGTTTCTTTTAAAATTAATTTAACACCATTTACGAAATTCTGCGAAGACTGAAACAAATGGTATTTTGATGATGCTAAGTTTGAACTATATGGTGGATGTATTAAAACTTCCTAGCCAATTTTTTTTTTCAATTTTTACCTGGTAGTTAAAGATGTATTATATGATTTGACACAGTGATGATGGAAAACGACGTCGTTTCTGTTGACAAATTCTGGCCAATTCTTTTCAATTGTTTGTTGTAATATTGTTAATTATTGATTGTAAAGATATGGGTTAATTGCTTTACCAGGCAACAACAGCTCATAATGCACAATCACACATTGCTGTTATAAGTAATCCGCTTTTTATCATCCATGATCAACCACGTCAGAAGTAGCTCTATGTCGTTACATTTGTGCAGAAATTCGCAGACGGAAATGCCATAGAGTAAATTTTATTACGTCATCTCATATGGCATCTAAATATCGAGCTTCTTTTATAGCCAGACTTTAGCAAATGGTAACGAACTGCTCGACAATGTATAGTTAGTTCCTTGGCAATATTATACTAGATTACCTACCGGGCTTGCTGGAGTTGTATTGTTTTTTTTATTGGTTTCTCCTGTGATTAGTCGACCAGTGCGAGGAACGTTTTTGACATTGAAATTTCTAAAACAAAAGAAATTGAACATAAAAGGTATAGCCTAATAAGCATGAGAAAAGTGCTTCTAAACCCAATTAAGCTTAGTGTATACTGTTTGATAGACCTATTAAAAAACACCTGTACAAAATTTAAAGTCAGTACCACCATTTCTAAGGTAGTCACGGGATGAAAGGTATTTTATGGTTTCGGCACTATTTCTATTGTTGTGCTTGTTGAAAAATTATGAAAGCAATCAAGAATATACAATCCGATAGCATGCACATTTTTTAATTCTTTCAATATTTTTGGTTGTAAAAGTAGTGAAGTATTAAAGTAAAATAATAAAAAAATTGGAGGTTTCAAATGCTAATTTTATACTGAAATTATCGGATCTTTATATTTTTGCTGTATCAGTGTCTTGCCATAATTCTTTATGTCTCATTTTTTTTAGATTTTTTAAAGTAAGATTACGTAGTCAAAAAAATTCAAAACCGATGTTTGTTTATAATATTATTTTAATATTTTGCATGACCATAATCATACTTGTACTGTTTTAGCTGTTTGTCATATTTATGACTGTCTAATTTATTCAGATTTTGTAAAGAGATACCTTACAAAAGCATAAACCGATTTTTTTTTATCTTATCATACGCAAAATTGCGATGTACTCGTGTTATCGATATATATTAGTTACCATGTACAGCGTAGACATATACAGTTCCAAATACTTTCTCGTGTATTGTGATACATATTTTGATATTTCATCATTTAATAGGTTGAAAAAGGCTTGCACTGTGTACTTTCAAAGAAAAAGATCCCACCGATTTTGATGCGGTCTAGAACAGTAATAAGTGTTAACTCACAGATGAATTTTTTGATAGATATATCAAACAATATGAACTAAATTCAATTTGGTTTAAGTACACTTCCCATGTTTATTCGGTTATTCCTATACTCTTTCTTCATAAGTCTTCTGAACATTTGCAGCATTAATCGAAATAAAATTGTAAAATATAATGATTTTTTTGCAAAACTTTCACTCATCTTTAAGGAGCTTTAAATAAAGTTTAAATAAACAAGTTCTAACAGTTCCTGCACATCTACTATTGTCAACTGTTGTTGTGTCAATTGTTCTCTACTTTCAGATGTCATCTGAAAGTAGAGAACAATTACAATCAGAAATATTATTTTAGGAGGAGTTATAGGTCGTTCATGAACATCTGAAAGTAGAGAACAATTACAATCAGAAATATTATTTTAGGAGGAGTTATAGGTCGAGCAAAAATAGGAGAAAACTTGAAAGGAAGCTGATGAGTCTCAAAGAGGGCAGCGCCTTCGAAGATTTGGGATTGATCAGAGCTCTTCATCATATTGTCAGCAAAACGTACAAAGAAAAAGGTATGTACAGCATGTGTGTTTACTGGGTGATTTGCACATTATGTGCATGTTTCAGGAAGTAAATTTGTGCATTAATCTCAATAACACTATTATATAGATATATGCCCTGTAGGCCTTTGTTTTTTAATTGGGAATGATTTAGGCATTTATTCGTGGTACTTACATCGTGCGTTAATGCACACTTCCTGATCCATAATCATACTATATGAAAAAAACTTTATTTATGATGGTGTGAGGGGGGAGGGGCATAATATACAAGTGATCATTTTTTTCTAAATGGATAACTTTATAACACCTTTAAATGGTATTCTACACAGACACATTCTCTACAATGTAACAGTTATTCTTAAAAGATGCCTCCGAATTTACGGATAGCTTACTGTATCAATTTCATGATCAGCCATCCCACTTTTTCGACATAACATAACTTCAGAAAAATTTCGAAAAATTGTCTCTTGAAAAATCTGAAAAATTTACGCATTATTGTAATAAAATAGTATTCGTAAAAATGTGATTTATTAAATATTTGAAATATATACAGAAAACTATTAAAGCTGTTGGTAATAAATGAAATGTGTGGTTTGGTAAAGAATTGATCGTCACATTTCTTAGCTCTTCAGCAAATTCTCTAAAACACTTTACGCTCAAAACTCAATACTTTCTTCAACAGTTCTTTAAAAACTCGACTAGAAACTAAACTCATGCCTACTTATGCTGTCTTATATACCTGAACTCGCGGCCCTACTCCATAGCCGTGTATAAGGATTTTCGTTTCCTTTCTGCAGGGCGGATGGGTTATTCCTATCTTAGGTAAACGGTGTGACTTAGAAACTTTGAACATCACATTATTAACCCTTTCATTACGGTAGTCCGCTCCGCCGGAGTAACGCCACTGAACGAGGTACCGCACCATTAAGTGTGCACACTGCACATCAGTAGGCATACAGGTCGTGTGGCTGCCGACTATAGCCGGCACCCATACACACAGGTCGTCACATGGCTGCCGATTATAGTAAGCACGCGTAACCAAAGAGTTAATCATAATAAATCAATAATATCGCAAAGTATAAGTATACATGATCATTCCATATATACAATTCAAAAATAGAATCATTCCATTTGTCGAATGTTTAGAAATAGATTTTGCAACCAAAACTTTGAAAAATTTCGCAAATTTATATGTTAGGTAGACATTTCTTTAATGTGTTACGCGCCACACCATTCGCCAGTAACTAACAACGCACTTCTAAGTAGTGCGCGTGGCTTGGCGAGGATTTTCTTATAAATTCGCGTGGCACTCAATGTGTTAAAAACATAAATGTAATTTATTAAAACAAGGTAAATAAAGATGAGATTTGTTCATACATTGGTTACAAAAGGTTGAAACTTTTCAAGTTACATTTTATGCCACCTTTGAACTTGACATTCGAGAATTTGTATTATAACATTAAGACTATAAACAAACACAGGATACGAATACAAAACAGTATTTATTGTAATTGAAAAAAGTCATTTGACCCATCTGTTTATATCCTGGCCGGCTTATCGACAAACGGCATGGAACGGACCGCTTAACGACTAGCAGTGGCTTGAACGGAACGGCACGTTAAAACCACCTGGCTCTTATCGTGTTAACTTTTCCGAATAACATTTCGTAATTTTTTATTCAGCAAAATAAAGGAAATGCGGCTCAAGCTGTAAGTTATGTTTTGTCCTGTAAATACTTTAGTTGTAGGGGGAACGGATTAATACTTGGTGAAATAGGTCGTCTCTGAGAGGTCTATCGAATGATACAGATGGACCATTAATTTGTTCCTTGATCCCTGAAGGGGGGCAAGGAGAAGCTGGAATACGACCGTGGCGGTGTCAGGCGGCTTGGACCAATCGGTCCAGATTTATAGACTCTGATCGACAGGCGCGCTATTTACAAACTGTGCAAAATGTATAATTATGGTTGTTACAATACACGTCGACATATTTAATTGTATTATTTATACATTCGTGCAAATACAATATTATAGAGCCTAATATAACTTATTGATAGTCTAAGAAGGTGGGAAAAGAATGAAACATCTTTTAAAATTGAAAAAATGCTCTTCAAGAAGAAACTTTTGCATCACAATTATTACATATAATGATTTCGTAATATTAATTGATTGACTAATTGTTGCAATGTAAAATAAATTGTAGTTCAATTAAGAACCGTGTCATAACCCTGGAAAGAACCATTTTACAACTCTGAAAAAGTGCATTATAGATCTGAAAAGAAATAATTAATAATCAGTCCACGCACAATTACTTGATTTAATGCTTTTAATCAATAAATGTTACGAAATCGTTATCTGTAATAATTCCGATGCAAATCTCTCTTTTCGAAGGGCATTTTCCCAATTTTAAAAGATATTTCGTTCTTTGGCCGCCTTCTTGGATTAGCAATAAGTTATATTAGGCTATATAATGTTGTATTTCTATATTTGTATGAATAATACGATTAAATATATCAATGTGTATTGTAACATCCATAATTATATATTTCTGCGCAATTTGTAAATAGTGTGTGTGTTGATCACAGAATCTATAAATCTGAACCGATTGGCCCCAGCCGCCTGACACCGTCACAGTGGTATTCCAGCTTCTCCTTGCCCCCTTGAGGGGCCACGGAAAAAATTAATGTGTCCGTCTGTACTTTCCGTTCGTCATCTCTCTTCTCAACTTTTTCAATCTCCCTCTTCGCCTCACCCTCTCTTCCTCTCCCTCTCCCTCCCTCACCTCTCCCCTAAAATCCTACCTACTACCTGCCTACTTGACACGCCTCTCCTCCGCCACATACCCTCTCCCTCCTCATGTGTGCTCCCATGTCCTCTCTACCTCACCACACACCCTACACTTCCTTTCTTCCGCTTCTATCCAATACCTCTTTTCCTTGACCTCATTCCCTAATTTAAACCTTACCACCCTCCTCGAACTACACTTTCTCCACCCCTTCAGGAATTAGCGAGGTATTCCTGCTTCTTTAATTTCCATATACAACCTCTCATACTTTGAATCATTCATCTTTTCCTATCTGTCCTCCCTATGCTTGATCTTCTATCCTTCCACTATTTTATTGAAACACTTGTCCCTTCTTTCTTCTCCCCTTCCTCCACCTTTGGGCCCCTCTCTTCCAGTCTCTTCCTTCTCCCTTTTTCCTATTCTGACCGTACACTTTCCTACTGTACCCCAATCATCTCTTTGCAGCAGCATCTCACCAGTGTCCTCTTCCCCTCGTTCTGTTTCTGTATCCTCTTTTCGTACCTCCATACCCTAATCACCACTCTAGTCTTGACACAGCTCTTTGCATCTCCTCCCTTGCCGTGCATCCCGGTGTTTGCCATTCTGTTCGCAACACCCATCTCAGGTACCTTTCCTTTATCTTTTCCATCTCTGTTCTTTCCTTCTATTCCCATACTTCTACATCGAAATTCATCACAGTCCAGACCAGCTTATTAAATAACCAGTATCTTCTTTCAGTACTCCACATACCTCTTCTTGCCCAATCCTCACACCTCTCTATCACCACTGCTGCCCCCCTGTCCTCTCCCCGATATTTGTCCCCTCTCCTTCATTCCTCTGGAATACACGCCCCAAATATCTCGCCTTTCGCACCTTCTCGATATCCTATCCATCCACCACTACCTTGCTGCTTTATCTCTCCTTGCTCTTTTTGTACAGATTCAAAATTAAGATGTTAAACAATATCGGACTCGCAAGGCACTGTTGTTTGAGCCCCTTTGTAATTCAGCAAACCTCCCTTTTGAGGAAGAAACTTTTGCATCTTAGTTACTTTGTATGTCTTCCTAATATCAGTTGCTTCGCCAGTTACTCCAACAAAGCTACTAAGATGCAAAAGTTTTTTCTCGAAGGACATTTTTTCAATGTTTAAAGCTAATACCCTCATTTTCCATCTCCTTATACTGCCAATAACTTATATTAGGTTTCGTAATATCATATTCACCAGTTTTTATGAACAATACTACAATGTACATCAATATGCATGACACCGACCATGATAATAAGTTTCTGCGCAGTTTGCAAATTGCGCGCATATTGAGCGTGGAATCGGTAAACCAGGTCTAGCTAGTCCCTGCCACTTGGCACATCCACGATCGCATTCCAGCTTCTCCTCGCCCCCCTTCAGGGGTCGCGGAATAAATTATTGATTCCGTGTATATGGTAATTACTTTTTCTGCGCCATAACAGAACCTGCTATTACTAGAATCAATGTTGAGACTAGTGTTAAAGATTTGAAATTCTACCACGCCAAACTCATAATCCGCATCAGCGTTCAAGCAGATGAGGGGGAGTGGGCCGCATCCGCAAATAAATTTGACTTATTTCCCGACACTGTTAATGTGATCAACATCATGCGCTATCGATGTAATACTGACAAAGCTTTACATGCAATTGAAAATTTGAAACGGATAGAAGTTTAATCCCGCTTTCACCCCGCCCCCCTTTCCCGCTCACCCATCAGTTACGAAACGTTTGAAAGCATTAGATATGATCCAGAAGCAAGGACTTTGTGTACCGTACAAGTTGAAGCCAAAAAGCGTCGAATGATGTTTTCTCATGTAAGAACTGCTACTTCACCAGCAGAAATGGAAGTGTTTTTTGCATCGTATCTTGACTGGCGATAGAAAGTGGATACAGTATAATAACTCTAAGAGTAAAAGATCATGGGGTAAGCCCGGCCATAGATGAACATCGGCTACAAAGTCAAATATCCATGGTGTGAAGCTTCTCTGCATTTGGTGGGATCAGCAGAGTGTAATTTATTATGAGCTGCTCAAACCGAACAAAACTATTGCGGGAAATCGTGATCCACTGCAATTAATGTGTTCACGTCGAGCCTTAAAGGAAAAACGGCCATTATACGAGCAAAGACATGACAAGGTGATTTTGATACATGACAATACTTGGCGACATGTTGCAAAATCGGTGAAAACCTATTTGGGAACACTTAAATAAGTCCTGCCCCACTCACCGTATTCATCACACATAACTCCTCCCGATTATCACTTATTCTGGTCGATGGCACATAGCTTCACTAAGCAACGCTTTCTTCTTATGAAGATACTAAAAAATGGATCGATTCTTGGATAGCCTCAAATAACGTGTCGTTTTTCCCACGTGAAATTCATATGTTGCCAAAAAGATGGGAGAAAGTAGTGACTAGTGATGGACAATACCCTGAGTGACATATTTTTTACCACGTACTTTAAATACAGATTAATTTTCGTAAAAAAACAGTGAGAACTTATTCAAGATCCTAAACACACACATACAAACACGCGCGCGCGGCTTGATATACTATTCTTAGAGAGATGGCCGCAAATTGGCAAGGTGTGTATTGGAAGGACTAGATGTGATTCCAACCATAGAAAAAAAAGGATCATTTTTTAACCCCTTCGACATAGTAAGATGTCCAAGCCTCCCTCATAAGCAACAGAACGAAGAGGAAGATGAGGAGCACCTGAAAACTGTGGTGGTTTTTCATCTACGCTATAAAACGATGATGCCTGTGCCCCCTTAACAGCATGAGAAGGAGAAAAAGGATCCGAAAACTATGCTGGTATATCAGCCTTATCACATAACAAGAATTTCGATTAACGAGCAGCAGCAAGAAAAAGATTTCTGGTCAATAATCGAGTAACTTTTGAACAGTGAAATACAAAAATGGATGTACAGCAATTTGAATGTGATGCAACGCAGAATGATAAATTTATGATGCATTTGATGACGATACCATCAGAACACATAGAGGCATACATAGTATTCCTGAAGCAGGCATGCTTCAGTATACTCATAAACCCAATTGCAGTCTACAAGAAGGGCAGTAATGAAAAGATTTGTACAAACTGTTCCCATGGATTGCTGAAAAACATACAAGA
Organism: Ampulex compressa; assembly: GCA_038496175.1. Taxonomy (NCBI): domain Eukaryota; kingdom Metazoa; phylum Arthropoda; class Insecta; order Hymenoptera; family Ampulicidae; genus Ampulex; species Ampulex compressa. The sequence continues at coordinate 29,401 of JBCFXI010001705.1, forward strand.
AGAATATAATATTACATGGGTGCACACCATGTTTCACTTCACGCACTTGGAGCAAATACATATATGTTGGTGTATGTGCCGGAAAGAGTTGGTTGAATTACACACTACATTAACATATCCTGACTGCATCGAGGAACATTTCAAGTATAGAAAAATTGCACTTGCAACACTAGTTTCCTATCCATAAAACGTGGTAATGAAAAAAAGGTATGTAAATCAAGGTAAAAATAAACAAATAAATAATGAGCAAACATACGTGTGTTTAACAGAGGCTTGGATAGGATAAAAGAGAAAAAAATCAGCTACGCTCACAGAATACACTATAATACCTTTTTTTCATCAACAAAAAAGCTGGTTTCTTTACTAACGATCGTGTGTGTACGTACATGTTGGAACCCGAGTTCCCGTTTTGGAGGTTGTTTCTGTGAAATCCCCATTGACAAGAGCAGAGGAAAGTTATTGATAAAAGGAGACAAGCTCTGCAATTCTATATTAAATAAATAGGGGTATTTATTGCGTTGTGTTAGTGTTAGTGTTGAGTATTTACTATCTCAAATCATAGAATCTACCATAAGTACTCCCGGCGCAACTATCTGTACGATAGGAAGTTTCACATCAGGACTGACCATATTACTTTGAGGTGGGTAATGTCCTTTAAAAATGCTGAAGGGCAGATAACATTGAATAGAGCATCTTCAAGAATATAACTTCGTGGTTAGCCATCGTGAAGACAGATGCCACAGAAACACTGACGGTCTCTCCATGTGACCTTGTACAGAAGATGATTGCAAACGTTGCTCTCAATTGGGGGACAAGAAGAATTGTGAGAAATCTCCTGTGGCTCGCGTAACCTGTGAAACTATGGACACCAGAGACTGAAGTCAGGCACAAGAATAGGACGAGGATATTCATTTTATTCGAATTAAAAAAATGATTGGGGTTAAACCTGACTAACAGGAAGCATCTGCTTTGTCCATGGTAACAAAATACTTGTGGAAGATCTGCGACTCTCCGGAGATTAGATAGGATTTACTTTGTCGCCACTGAGAGTCAGAAGCAGAGAGGAGGTAAGCTTTCTGCTGATAGTCCCGAAATCGAAGGTGGAGGAAGTACTGTTACTGTGTCACGATTCGCCTTCCAAATGACACTTTGGGATTCAGAATACACTGGCCAAGGTTCGCCAGTGGTTTTCCTGGATTGATCACCATACCGTTGTAGCAGATTCGTGTCGCTTTTGCGCACGTTGTACGACGCCGTAAGGCCCCGAGGAGAAGGGAAGGGGGACTTGAGAGTATACAACGTAAGCGTGCACTTTGAGAGTCCCCTACCGAAGTCCAACGCCGGGAACAGGTACTGTTGTTGTCGATAACTGTAGAGAAGCTCCGAGAGCACGGGATCGGTTAGTGTGTCTATCCTGTTTAACTTAATATACAAATAAATAACTGTGTTTATTGCGTTATGTTGGTGTTAGTATTGAATATTTACTATCTGGAATTATGGAATCTACCGCAAGTACCCTCAGCACAACAATATGTACATATTATTCTTTTCTTCCTTCTCCCATACTTATTACACATTTCCGACAATGATTTTCTGTAAATATAAAGAGATGAGTGAGGTGCGCATTTTCGGCGCGATACCACGTACATCGAGTGTGACGACGGACAGAACGCTCGTACCGAAACGTTTAAACGTTTAAAGATAAAATTTCACTAATCCGGAAACATATAAGGAATAACCAAGGCACTACTTGTGAAGCAAATTAAACAAAACTTCCTCAGCTTACTCGCGATTAAATAACATAATTTATGTGGTATTTGTTAAAACTTTGCGCAGCAAAAATTGTTGATAAATAGACGAATACGCGTTAAACGCACTGACATAAAACCTGAACTTTAACAGACTGAATTCCGCTTCTAATTTTATAAGAGATGTCGGGATCGGTTGCATTGGTTCAGCTAAAAGACGTTAGTAACCGATAAATTATTCGTTTACGAACAGTGTACAGGCTAGGAAGATCATCAATCTTTGAGATGTGCTATGTACTCTTAATGAAATTGTGCCAGGAACTGCCCTCTTCGTCGACAGTTCGACGTCGGACGGTAAACATAAAAAAGACCGCTACCGCGTTATGGTTCGATTGTCGTACAAATTAAGGTGCCAGTCTGCCATATACTATTTAGGCTCAGCATCATTTGCGGTTCTTACACTTAATCATCTCGAAAATGAAAGTACACTGATCCTTTTACAGGACTCATCAATGAACAATAGGATGACCTTTCATGAACGTGAACATTAAGATCTGCCTTTCCCTTCCTAGTTGTATACCATATCATATTTAATATCGAAAAATAAGGTAAATATTTTGTTATTAATACATTCTTTATTAAGTACTAGTTACACTGGCCATGCACTGCTGTGGCTCAATCCGGTTAAATGGAAAAGAAAGAAAAGAGAAAGCGTATGTTTCTAACATGTTCATTTTTACAAAATTTTCACCATGCTTACGGATATGCAATATTTTTTGTTATTTCATTAATTGTGTAGATATAGAGATTGTCTGGTTTACCAACTCTAGAACACACGTAGTCTATTCTCTAGATGTACTACTAGGTGCACAACAGTTGGACTTGGTTCATGTATAGGAAATGAAAGAATTTGCCATACAGGTTCATTGCTGCTTACTTATTTTCCAGCTTGATACTGTGCGATTTCATCGATATGGGCATTCCTGTCACTTCTTTCTGGTTGCACGTCAAAAATGGCCATGTCGCTACCTTTATTCACGTACTTACAAATGTATTTGACCGACTTAACGGAGTTTCAACATTCCACGTTTATGTGCGCTATGTATGTTTCTGCCAGCAAAGGCGAATATGGGACAATTTACTTCGATGTCACCTTTTTTTTTTTAAGATGGGGAAAACTTTCAAAAGGCACCCTGTCCGATTTGTACCGCAAGGCTGGACGGATGACGGGTCTTGCCCCGGGCGGGCTCGCGGACCGAGTAGTATGGGATTTTTACCCACTAAAAACCGCTACCGTGCTTTCCCTAGCAATCTATCGGTGCAATGAAGGGGGCCCCGGGAGAAGATTCAAGCGATTACGTCCAAAGCCCCCTTCGCCTACATTAGATCAAAAAGTCCTGAAAGGTGAACATACTTACCTGTCCGGAAGGGGAGGGGGGGGGCAGCCAAGCCTCTTCCCAGCTCCTCTACTCACGCGTCCCCGGGCGCTCCTCTTCACGCGTGTTCCTCCTCCTCTTCCTCTTCTCCTGTACGATGGTCCGTGATTCCCCTCCTCGCGCGTTCCTCTTCGGCCTTCTGCAGCTCCAGCTGCCGGGTCCGATACTCGCTCCGGGTGCGGAGGACTTCGATGTCACCTTTTCGCATTTATATGATTGCCAATTTACCGTCATCGTCTGCTGATCTTCTTCTGTGTAAAGGTTATCCAACGTTTCCTATAACTGTGTTGGATACTAGTGCTCGAGGATAGCGCTTAAAGCTTGTTTAGTCTATGATGAATTTGGATTCAGCGTACCGCAATATCCATGTATCATATTTTTCATTACAACTTCATGCAAATCCTTATCGAAGTCGGCATTGAGTTTTTCAGCGCATATTACATCGTGAATTTCGTTTGAAATGATTTTGTTATAGAGCTAGATCAATATGTGTGCGTCAGGCAATCTCTTCTTTACCCATTCCACTGAGTACATCCACCAGCGCATAGATCCAAACACTTCGTGCTTCACATAAAATACATCCGCGATTTCATCTTGTGTCTGAAAACACGTGTTGTGATGTCATGCGTATTGACCTGCGATTGCTAAGGAAGTAAGAACTGTTGTATATCTTCCCAAACTGAATTGCATGTAAACGTAATAAATAGGTCTGGATGCCCGTAGTGACGAAGATACGCAATTGCATTTTGTGGATACTCATGCATATAACATGGACTGCCTGCCTGTCTATAAAGATGGCATTAATCTTTCAATGTTAGTTGCATTACCGTCATTTACAACTGTATGTAACTACAAATGAATGTATCCTTCAGAGCGAAGTTTGATCTGGTTGAAATGGATCAATATCAAACGTTCCGTTTCGATTTTTACATATGTAATGTCCCGGACTGTCCGTGACTGCCGAATTCAAGTCGGGGTTTTGCGTCTTCCCGATTTATTTACCGAGACTTTTAAGTTAAAGATAATTATGGTTTCGGGTCAAGCGTGTCTACGCGACACTCCCCTGAGATGAGGCAAATTAATTAACGTTGGGCGAAACTTTCAAGGGAGTAAGGGTGTGGTTGTTCAAGAAAGGGGATTGGAGCGAATGCAGGAAATTGGTGAGTTTGATCATCACCGCCGCGGTTTTCTTTGGTAGCAAAGGTTTTTATTGCTTTTTCAAGTTTTGAATAAAAATCCCTAATCTTGGAATTCTGTCCGCCACGGATTCTTCGTCTGTCGCGTCTACTCATCAAACCGACTGAACGTTTGGGGGCCGCCGATGCACAAGTGAATGCGCCTCAGGCTTCCCGGAAAACGGTTCGAGTCAGGACGTGCAAGGGGGGTCGTGTCGGGTTTTTCTGGGCGCAAACTGAATGCACTTCGGACCTTCCGGCTAACCCTTGTCGCAGGAAAATAGTTACTCGGAAAACCAGATTCTCCGGGAGTTTCAATGCGCAAGTGAATGCGCCTCAGATTGTCCAGGATTGTCTTAGAATTTCGAGTCCTTTCGATATCCAAGAGGTTTCGATGCGCAATTGAATGCGCCTCAGAAAACTCGAGGGTGTCTTAGGATTTTGTGTCTCTAAAAACTCGTTGGAGAAAATTCCAAGTTAAAATGAATTTGACACAAATATATATAAAAATGTTACTGAGGAAAAAATCGGAGAGAGGGAGATCGAGAACTTTGAACAGGTACGTCCGTTCGAATCGAAGTTTTTCTAACTAAACTATGTCTCTTTTTGTCTCGGAGGTTCCCATATATATAATGTTGGGGATCTCCCCTACCTAGCGAGGAAAAAAATGCAAGGCATGGCGAGGCCCTGCACGTGTCATTGAATGGCAGGAAGGTGTACGTTGGCAAATTTATACCACGTAAAGCGCGCGAAAAAGGAGCTGGGATGGCCTTCTCCTCTTACTGCGGTAAACCTGACGTCCGAGTCAGCAGTGCACCTATGTCACATTCCGCTCTGGTTTAATTCTCGATTTTCCTTCCCATGGGCGTAGGGTCAGTTACGTAACAGTATCTACGAAGTACTGATAAAACAATTAATGCAATTTCAAAATGTGATTGTCTTCATTTTCTACGAATTATTAATCGGTATAAATAATAGTCCATTGCATTGCATTTCTTATTTGCTTCTTTGCCACTGAGTGGATTTATCATCTTAACGTTGAAGTGACATCCATCGGCACCATCTCAAAAAATGATTGGATATTGCAGGGCATCGTAACATCGATGAGATTGACTGCAACTTTTGACAATTGATCGTTTCTCAATGAAAAACAATATTTCTAGATTGGAATTGATCTCCGACTATAACAATTGCCATTTCGTTTATATTTGCAGCATTGAATCTTTGCACATGTTCTCCAGCAGGCGTTTTGTCATTATGAATTACAATCTTGTGTGTATTAGATGACACCATGTCAATTGCTGTTTTGCGCAAAAGCACCAAATTGTTTTTTTCATGAAGAAGCGCTTACAGTTAGGAAACGATGAACCTTTTTACATCAATAGAAATTCGGCAGTGTGCATTCAATTGATCAATTCCATCACAGCTGAAATATAATTGTAGGAATTCATGTTGACCATCTGGGAGCAGAAACAGGAAGTCGGCTTTATGATAAATTTGTCCTTTCACTTTGAAAGTTACGTGAATTGAGCTGTTACGATGTGCGCACGGAACAATGCCACTTGGAAGCATGAGTTGTATTTTCATATGTCAGATAGGAAATGTTTTGATTCGACGGTATATCTAGCAAGCAAAATTTTTAATAGTTCTGGCGGTTCCGCAAACTGAGGCACTTTAATTTTTTGTGGCGGTGCAACACAGCTCTTTCGTTTCTGTATTGAACTTCAAAGTTGCAATAAGGACAATAAATTTTAATATTATTCTGAAATGAAGAAAATTGCGGTTTTTTGGATCAGACGCGTGTATGCGACACTTCCCTGGGATGAGGCGCATGAGCTAGTATTTTTAGACGAATTTCTGGAGGAACTGAGTAAACTCTTACGAAGTCACCATAACTACATAACTGTTCAACGAGTAGTTCGGGAATGGATGTAGGAATCTGAAGAAAAGTATTAGTAGCGACAAAGCCTTCTTTTGCGACAAAAGTTTTTATCGACGTTTCTAATTCGAGATAAAATCTTTTAAGGTTGAGTTTCCGCTTACTGCGAGATTTACATTTCTGTTGGCTACTCATCAAACTGACCCTTAATCTTTTCGGTTTTTCGAATACGCAATTGAGTGCTCCTCGGTTCTTTCGGAGCTGACCTTGAATCAGGACAAATCCTAAAACCTCGTCGGCATTTTTAAATGGAAAAAAACTCCTTTAAGAGATTTACACGTCTAATCAAATTTTACCATTTACGCTTTAAGATCAGGGAAATCGAAACGTTGATTAACAGAGTAACCACGTAACTAAGAAGAACCTTGAATAACGAATGACGATCGCGTCCAAAAGTATTACTATATATAGTCAGAGAATCTTCCTCTAGGTTACTTCTTCTCAGCAAAAACTGCATTATCGGGCCATTATCGGGCTGGGGGTCCTAAAGTTACTAATGTTATTTTTTAATCAAAATAAGAGTTCTAAGAAGCTCTGCTCCTTTTCTGTTACGTTTAGAATATTGTGTAGACTGCGGGTAGATGGACGTGAAGTTCTGATAAATTTTTGTAGTTTTATATCTAGATTTCCCTCTTCTTCTTGTATAAGAATGGTACTCGTCTATTATATTATATTCAGTAAGTCATCAAATTGACTTAAGAAGCGAAATACGCAATCAACTATTAAACATGGCGGTTTTTTTTTTTTTTTAATTCATTTTTCGGCACCGACTGCTAAGGTCATTTGGCCTAGGACCTACTGTTTAAGGTGGATTCCGAACCACCAGAGCTACGGTATACATATCACATAGAAAAACCAGAGGTGAGGGGCGGGATTCGAACCCGGGTCTGCCGCGTGGCAGTCTGAGCCTCTATCCACTACACCACCGTAGCTCCGTGAAACATGGCGGTTGTTCGACAAAGATGTTAAGGTGCGCTCCTAAAAACATGATTCGAAACTTTTGAACTTCGAAAAGCACGTCAAAATTGATAGAGGAATAATACCTATTAACTACAGAATAATTTTTAAGAATTAAGTATTATAATTAGCAGAAAAATTGTGCCGTAGATAGTTTATTTTTTAGGAAGATGACAACGTCAAACGTACTTTGAGTTACATCAAAATTTATTGCAAAAAGGAATTGAAATACTCGAACCTTCACCACAATCATCGAATCTCAATTCCATTTACAGTTTCTGAATGATCTTTGATGAGCATGCGGCTTTAGGTGCCCATGCTAATAAAGAATCATTTTGGAACTGATAAAGAAAAGTAGTATACTTTTCTAATAAATGTTACATAACTGAATTGAACGTATACCAGAAATACTACAAATTGTGATAGAGAGCAACGGTGTTTCTACATGTTTTAAAGAAAATGTTTAAATATAAAAATTTTAAATATTGAATTAAACTCACTTTTATTGATCTAGTTTTTTTCCCTGTTTTCACTGTTTAGATTAACTACTAACAGATTAACTCTTACCATAATTTTCTCGTTTTCATTACTTTACATAGTGTGGATATTTAGAAAAAATGTATTATTATTTTAAAATAAAAAAGTTGTGTGGTAAAGATTACGATATTCTCGGTATAATTTATTTTTTCAACATTCTTTTCTCCGGCACTATAAATATTTATATATCTTATATGTGTATGAGTATATCTTAATTTAATTCCAGACGAATTAGGCAATTTAACGGAAATGCTTGTACAATTAGACCATGAGGACCTTGCGGAGGAACTGCAAAATAGCATGGAAGAATTTTTGAGGATAATCGATAGAAGCAAGGGGGAAATTTGGTGCAAAATTGCTACCTCCGAAGTAAACGTGATGGTAATTCAAACATTTATATAATTTATAGAACGTGCACGAAAGTTTCCGAAGATTGAATATAAAAAAGGGTTTACATCAAATATAAATGTTTACTTCACAAATATGTCTTTACATTTTACGAATATATTTTGATGTGTCATGTAATTTGCATGAATTTTAATATTTAATATAAAAAAAGGATAATAAATAATATGTATAAGCATTCAAATAATAACTTATGTCACGTGTGTGTTATGTACACGCAAGTATGTCGACATGAACACAACGTATGCGCGCATACAAGCACGTATACACACGCGCGCGTAAGATATAATATATATGATAAAAGAAATATTCGTTATATGAAAAACCTTAGTTTCAGCAAACGGCGGAAGTGGATGAAACGCAGGAATTCTATGCGTATCAAAAATTAATTGGTAAGCGTTATGAGTGTATGAAATTAAGCGGCATTATTTTACGTGAATTGTTATACATGGTTATTTTATACACAAGAAGCTCGATAACATTGACACTTGGATATTACCATCACTTTTATACATATGAAAAAACCTTATTTACAAAAGCTTTATCCTATGCAAAGACCAATAGCATGCAAACGATAATTGTTTTCAAAGTGAAGAACTTTAGGAAATTTCAAGATCACCTCCATTTTTTAAAAGCGTATTATACTTTTCTATTTCTAGTAAAGATGCATGCGGTTGTATTATTGCAGCTATCCCTAATAAAGAATTATTCGATAAAAGATTATAAGACAAAAAAAAGTGACTTACACGTTGAATCAATGAATCGTTCCCTGATCCCTCAAAGAGGACTACGTGAACCTAGAATATTACCGGAAGGATCTCAGACGACAGCGATAGACTGATCCTAATTTATCGACTCAATGAAGTAAATGTGTGCAATTTACAAATTTATAATTACGGTCGTTACAATAGACATTGATTGTTTATGTATATAATTGTATTATTGACAGAAACGTGTGAACACAATATTATAGAACCTAACATAACTTGTTGCTAGTATAAGAAGGTGGGGAAAGAATAGATATTTCATATAAAGATTTCATAACATTAATTATTTGACTGATTATTTCCATGTAAAATAAATTGTGGTTTTGACAAGAATTGTGTCATAGCCCCAAAAATGTAAGGGGGGTTATGGGATGATAGATATCAGATGAAAGGAGACATGTACGTTGTAATAAAATTTTTGCTTTTCTTTCTTACAATATAATATATATAATATTATATTTATTGCAAAGTTTTATTCAACGTTTCCCTCGGAGCTACAGTTTTATGCATGTCTTACATGACTTACAATCTACTCCTTCTCCTCGTCTCTTATTGTAGTTCTTATTCTATTTATTACTAAATCTTAATCTCTATCTCCCTTTCGAGGTCGAACCAGCCGACATTATCTCTTGGCGGCTGATCTGCCCCTCTTTCCTTCCCCTGCTGCCCTACCCCCGACTCCCTTTCTCTATCTCTCTCCCTTTGCTCACTTGAACTTCCGTTTCCTCTTGCTTCTTCCCATTTTTATCTACTTGCTCCCTTCCATGAGTTTCGCCCATCTCTTTTCTACCTCTTCCCTTCCTCCTTACCCCCCAGCACCCTATTTAATTCTTGTGCTTAGTTCGTTCCACCCCCCTTGCCTCCTGCACATTCCCCTTACCATATATGTTCCCAAGTCTTCTCTCCCTCACCGCATACCCTGCACCTCTTTTCCTCCTCTCCTACCCAATATCCCCCAACCCCCAATTTTATTCTGCAATCTGAACCTGGCTACCTTTTTCCATCTATTCTCTCCCCATCCCTTCCTCAGCTACTCTGGCACTCCCTTTCCCTTAAACTCCTTGTATTATTAATTCCAAAGTAATTCTGATCTATTTTACATTCAGGCTGTTGTATATTTTCTACCTTCAATCTTTCTACCCTTACTGTCTTTTTAGATCTTTCTCTTTCGCTTTCTGTTTTTAACCGTTCAGTGTTGTTTACCGATTCCTACTGTTTTTATGATCCTGACTTTTTGCCCGTGCCTTCGGTACTTACTACGATCACGCATTCCTCTCTCACAAGAGTTTATTACCGTATATCTGTTATATGTACAACCAGTGCATTTCACGATTTCTTAACTCACAAAAAGAACCATTTCACGACCCTGAAAAAATACAACTCTGAAAAGAAACAATTATTAATCGGTCCACCATTCATGTCATGCAAATACCTGATTTAATCGAAATTATTTAATATTATAAAATCGTTATACGTCGCATATGCAAGAGTTTCTTCTTAAAAGACATGTTTTCATTTTAAAAAGATAATCTATTTTTTCCACATTCTTATACTGACAATACTTTATAATAGATTCTATAATGTTACATTCGCAGGTTTCTATGAATAACACAATCAAATATGTTAATGCGTATTATAACAACCATAATTATACATTTGGCGTTTGTAAAGCACGCGTCAAGTATATAGTACATAAAACTGAACCGGTTAGTCCTTGCCGCCTAATATCACTATAGTCGTATTCCAAGTTCTACTTGTTCTCCTTAAAGGATAACGGAACAAATTATTAATTCTCTGTGTGCATTTTATCAGATGGATGTAGATCATGGATATTTGTACCAATATCGTGTGACAATAATATTATTAAACTTATTATGAATACCACATTTAAAACTTTGAACATTTACTTTAATAACCCTTTACTCTGTCTATTACATAACTATTAGCTTTTACTGGTATCCATATTTTTTAATATTTCTCACCAAAAAATTTGGTCGTATAAAATTATTGTTTGCGTATTATGTCTTTGCTTATTGATTTTTATTCAGTTTCTCCTGCTAGTCCTTTGTGCCCTTTATTGTCAGAAGATTCCAGGAACACTTCTCCTGTCATACTTCTCTTGTCCCCTATAAATACTTCATCTGCCTTAACCTACCGTTAGCACATGTACAGGAAAGACACACACTCACGCACAGGCTCAGGCACGCTCATATATAATTCCACATCTTTAAAAGTAAAAAAAAAATATTCTAGGTGATAAATGTTACTGGGCACTCCATATATACACCGCTAAAGAACTATGATGTCATCACTAGCTGGATGCATACTCATATACCTGATAAGCTAGTTATAACAAGCTAGCTTGCTAGGTGTATGTACAGACGTGAAATACATGTAAAACTAAACGATATATTTTTTTGTAGAACCGCACATGTTAATTCCCCCTCAAGATAATTCGTCCAATTGGAAGTTACACATATTCAAGACGGATGTTATGAAGTAATTTTTTATATTCAATAAAAAAAACTGATGAACTACCTGTGTTTTTTTTTGTAACAATTCTTTATTTAGAAATGATAACAATTATTACCATTTATATAATGTCAGAAACCGTTATATTATATAATGTAACTTATAAAGTTTCACAAGAGAATATAAGATTCATGTATCTTTATAATTGAACAGTATATTTTTAAATTATTTCTTGAAAGTAATTTTTTTAGTTTTACATAATAATTTTCAGATCCTAAAAATCAAATTAGAAATAATTTTACATGATTTACGTCAAAAAATGATATATCAGTATACATTTTACACGTACGTATTTTTTTTTTTTTTATTTATTTTTTAGCACCGACTGTTAAGGTTATTTGGCCTAAGATCTACTTTATAAGGTGTGTTCTGAACCACCAGAGCTACGGTATAAATATCACTTGGAAAAACCGGAGGTGATGAGCGGGATTTAAACCCGGGTCTGCCGTGTGGCAGCCTGAGCCTCTATCCACTACAACCGTAGCTCCTTTACCTTCGTATTATTCACTCTACAAAAAAATCCATTTATAAAAACTCTCAAGCAAGCATAACTGTCATAAGACTTTAACACTAAACCTAGTGAAGCAAACAAATTGATCGACCAGTTGCTTCTTAGAAAAATTCTTGTCTTTGTAAGAGAGTATTTTTTTATTTTTTCTATGATTTTACCGCAAAGTGTGAATAATTCTATCGATTTATTGACATCTTAATACCCATCTTCTTTAAAGCTATAAAAGGTCGATTTTTTGGCATAAGAGGCTTCTATTTGTTACAAAAAATTGAATTAAACGACATTTTGACTATTGTTGTCCATTTCAAACTAAGGGCTAACAGAGAAAGTATTAGAAAGACGTTTGTTCATGCAACCATCAGTGGGGGGAGTATTCGGGTCCTACCTTACCGACCACCCTGTGGCGATCTATCCGCTTTTAACATGGTCCACTACTTCCTGACAATCCACTCACTTTCAATATGGCCGATCTTCCATTGGCGATCTTCTTGTTCCCGTTTATTCCCTCGGAATTTATCTCCCCCGCTTGTTCTTAGAATTGTGACCTAGTAATCGCCTTCGTCGTGACCATGGGTTATCGTCGTCGAGGTCAGCATGTATTGCTCGAGCGGGGTAAGTACTGAATTCGTGGTGTGTGTGTAGTGCACATGCGCGTGTTCGACGGTTGGCGCGGCTGTCTCTTATCTTGATTCTGTATTTAATCTATTTATAACCAATCGGGAATTAAAATGGAATGAGGTATTTACCCTCCCGCTATCCTAGCTCTCTAAGGGAACAAAATTTGTACGCACATAATAGTTTATTGAAAAAAAGAAATTACTTGTTTTTAAAAAATGATGCGTAGCCGCCGAAACTTTGATTACACTGAGCAAGTCACTATTAAACACACGTATATTTTCTCGTTATTTATTCGGTTTATTTTACTTATCATTTATTTATTGATTTTATACAGTGTACATAATATACCTTTTTCATCACCATGTCCTACGGATTAGAAAGTGATGCCGCTGCCGCAATTCCTCTGGCAAGTACTGGAAGTATTCCTCTGTATTCCTCTGATTTTCTCCTGACACGTTTTACAACATGTTGGGATACGCCCTATATAAGAAAAATGGAACATGGTGTGTATCCATATAATTTCCGCGAATACTCTCTAGCAATCTTTCGAAGCAGTTTGCACATATTCTCTCTTCATTCCGCTCTTTGTGGACAGCTATCGGTCTCACGGTTGTGCACAGGCACATTAACTCCATCAAAACGACTTACGCTCCAATTTGATATGATGGTAGTACACCATCGAATGGATCGTGGAATTTATTCTTGCTCGCATCACGTTCAAATCGTCGTACACTCATTTTTTCTGTTCAGAAGTTACAGTGTGTGACGTACACCGGCCCTATGCTTATCGAAGGAGGAAAGAGACCAAGCGAAAAAAGAAACGAAACAGCCAGAGAACGCGCGAGAACGTTCGACGGGCCCAGAATAACCTAACAATA
>JBCFXI010001706.1:0-42880 GCA_038496175.1 Ampulex compressa
AAAGATGGCAAAAGGTGTTGGACCAGAATGGCCAATATATAATTTAATAAAATATTTATTCATTATACGAAAACTGTCTTTCATGTTCCCCAAAAAACGAAATGACTTTCCGAACAAACCAATATATAATAACCGTCAATAGATCAATAAGTAAAATAAACCATTAATATTTTAAGTCGGATGCCGAAACTCTAAACTCTAAGCGAAATGTATATCTAATAGATGAATAAATAAAATGTACCCTTAATATTTCAAGTCGAATACCGAAACTCTAACCGCAATACACGTTACAACGTACCCCGGCTCCGAGGGGGTTAATAGACAGGAACCGCACGCGAACGGGGGGTATCCGTGGGCCGTTGAAAAATAATTCATAAGCGCGCCCAACTGGTAATACGGAAATGTTTGTACACCCGGTTAAACCGCGACTTCTGCCTTCGGAATTCCGCATTTTCCCAAGGCGTAAGCGACGGCACAATGCGGCAGGTTATGCAACAGCGGCGCTCTCCGATACGCTTCGCGGATTTTGACAGCGTGTTTCATTCATTATTTAAAGCCGTGCATTCATGCCGTCCTGGAAAAAGGAATAAAGGCGAGGGAAAAAGGGCCGGGGCTCAATAGCCGCACCGTATTTAACCGGTGACCGCGATAAAAGCGGTACGCGCACGCCTGTCCCCTCGATCGTCCTTTTGGCCCTGCGCCTTTTTTCCCCCACTTCTTTCCCACCGTAGCTGTTAACGCCTTGCGGTCGGAGACGCTGCCGCGACCACCTCGCCTCGCGGCTCACGAGTCGCGCTCAACCTGTTAGCCGTGTATGACGAGTACACCCGTTGGGGGGAAAAAAAATGACGTCCCTTGTATTACGAGGTATTATCGATGTAGGAAGAACAAATGGAAGGATGTCATTGCTTCCACGGGGAGCGTGCTTGTCGCGCACGAGCGACGGGTTGAGGATGGATAGAAATAGAAGAGCGACCGAGATTAGATTGGTATTGCGTGCGCGTGATCATTACGGGGCATTGATGGCGGATAGTGCGCGATGTCGAACCATAATCAGCATAGGAATACCAAGGGTTAATGGGTGGAGGGAGCAACGTTCGAGTTCGAAATGGAGTTAAACTCTATGAACCGTATTTAATGGTGCTGCGATTCTTTACGGTTAACGCTGTGGTCGCGGAGTTCGTGGAAATAATGGATCGGTAATTTGGTGGTAAAATTACATAGACCTACGGTGGTGCGTTTTGTGAGATTTCCCCTGATTTTATTGCGGAGTGTGTAATATTATGTTGATCTCTTGATAGTTTTTTCTGTGCTGCTTATTTTATAATAGTAGATATTTCATGGAGTTGGAAGAAAAGACAATATATTATTTGAACTAATCGTGGTATTCGAAGTTTTATTGGACACGTTTTTTACAATATAATGTGATGGTTTGGAATATGTCGTTTATAGACGCGTGTCGAGTCATGCCCGACATAAAAATGCTTGTAAAAACAGATGTCAATTCAAACTTCACTCATGATTATATAAATTTATATAGTAATTTGTTGTTTTTGTGAAAAACATAAGGTAGAACGCAAAGGATTAATATAACACGATTCCTATTTGTACATTTTCTTAAGAAACTTCTTCCATTCGATGAATTTTGCATGAAAAACATCAATAGTCACCGAGCATAAAAACGTCGATAGCCAATTGGCGCACAGTGTCGAATTTTCCCAAAATCGTGGCCAAAAACAATATTTTTTAATATAACCTACATCAATGGAAGATATTACAATAAAATAACTTTAAATATAAATAATATAATTGTTTAATGCTAAATATAGTATTTATAATTTTAGCTACAATTGTAACTATAAGGACTAAAAATTAACGTTCCATATCTCGTAGAATAATTAACGCTTAAATACGTGACTTAAGATATGTAGAATAATGAACGCCCCATTAAAATATGAATGTGAAGGCATTTAAATTTCATTGGAATCCCTGTTACCACAAACATTCGACTAAAAAGGACGTATTTTGGAAACTATTCGCGCCAATGTGTTCGATCTTTTTACATATCCTAAGAATCATCCTTTCTTGTCACATAAAAATTCGCTTCAAAATTTGATTTTCTCAAAAGACGCTGTTGAGATGATTCACGAGCCAAGTGCAGTTCACTGATTCTCAAAAGGAAGGAAAATTCTTTGTCGAGCCACGATTTTGGGAAAATCCCTCCCACTGCGCAGCGGTGAAAATAGCCGCGTTACTTTTCGCTCCTCGAAACGGGCAATAACGGGCGGCCACGTTGTCGATTCCGCGTGCATAACAATTTCTTTTGTAACGGCCGCTTCCTACTCGTCGCCGGTGTGCTGAAACTTTCACGGGATCGAGAATAATTATCCATGCAGGAGGTCGGAATGCCAGGCGGCTAAGAAATCGCGGGGAAACGGGCCTCGGCCGTCTTTGAGATCGCGAATAAAAAGGCGAAATGCCATCGGCTCTGCCGGCGGCTCTACAACGGCGGATACCCGTCGAAAACTGGTTTCACGGAGATTTCCTGCTAATCGAAGAAAACGGCTTGTCGCGTGATCGACCGTTCGTGGAACTTTACAAGCGGGATGCTCTCCGAAAATCTCGAATGGCGCTCCGCGGCGCGTCGAAATCGTGCAAAAACAGCGCCGAGGTTCGCCGGGCATCGAGTCGAGGCTCGACGACGGCCCTATGCGTTGCTCATAAATATTCAGGGAGAAGGGGGGGGGCAAGTGAATATCGCATTGAGAGGAATAATCGAGGATAGCCTTGGTAAACGTAACTCCACGCGAAACTTCTTCGAGTTTATTCGATTCGATATCATTATGACGTTCGCGGAAGCCCTAGAGTCCCTCGCATCCCCTAAACGGATTATGCGGATATACTTTTTAACGCAAACCGACTGGCTGTAACCATCGGTGACTTTCGAAGCTCCTTGGAAACTTTTTGGGTTGGCAAGTAAATAGGGATTTTTTGCTGTTGGATGATCGTAGTTATATTTTTAGGTGTATCGATGTACTCGAAATGTTTTCGCACTTCATACTTTGATCGTGATTTGGCAAGTATCGATTTTTTCGACTTGCATTGATGGCAAGTATTGATTTGGCGATGGTTTGGCAAGTAAGTAGGGATTTTGCTGTTGGATGATCGTAGTTATATTTTTAGGTATATTGATATATTCGAAATGTTTTCACACTTCATATTTTGATCGTGATTGGATGAGAGTAAATGGTGAGGTTTGCTTGCGTATCTATTATTTGGAGAATAAAATACGCAAATTCGCGAGTACCTACTTGCCAATCCTATAGTTTGCATCGCGATCCCTTATTGGTTCGGTGTGTGCGTTTTTAAGATACGCGGGGAAATATGCGGGACTGATAGTAATTTTATAAATACCAAGGTAATTGATGCGTTTAAGCCTCCGTGGAAGGTAACGATGCTTACGGTTTGCGCTGGCCGGGAACAGGATACGTGCCCATCGCCGGCATTAGAAACTCATTCGTATCACGCAACTCCTTGACTAATCCGCGAGAAATAACCGCGTCGTCATTCGCGTGTCTTCGCACAATCCCAGGTGATCGCCCGACAAATCTCGTTTCCTCCGTTTAAGCGTTGGCACGAAGACCCACTGCTTTTGGCACGAAGTAACCGTTGGTTTTTACACGGAGAAAACGTGCTCCAAACTCGCGATGAGGCGGTGGACTGGGGATTCATATTTTCGTAGGCTTCATATTTAGCATCTTCGCTTCGACGTCTTTCTTTTCGAGTCGCGATGCCTCAGTGGATACAGATCAGCATTCAGGATAATCCAGAAAATTCTATTATCTCATCTTCGAAAATCTATATCTCATCTTTCGCTTCTTCCATACCAATACACGATTCCCAAGTTCGCGTCACACTTTAACCCTCCGCGCTCCTATCACGTAATACAACTCATATCCTATCCCTTACTACCTCACCAATCATCACACACGCGAACCACGTAAACTCTCACGTATCCCTCCATTCCTACGCACGCAAAGTACCCGTACAACCGATCCCCACGATCGAAAATACCTCCTCGTCTTCTTACCAAAAAACTCTTAACCTCCGCGCATCCTATCCCCCAAAGAACCTTATAATCGCGATATCCAACCCAAGTTAACCCGCGTACCTCGCGAATTAAGAGCCGCGAAGCGGCGTTAAGCTGCTTCGGGCACGTAACACTTTCGAGGAATCGGCACGCCGGTAGCGTGGACGCGAGTAAAGGGAGAAGCGAGGGCACCAGCCAACATACCATTCATTCGCCAGTCGCGCTCCGGTTTCCTGGATGGCCGCTCGATCGAGATCCTCCCTGCAGCACTCCCGCGCCTCTGTCTCCTCTCCCTCACTCGATCCTGCCCCTCAGGGGCGGCCAGGATGCCACCGCGGCACCAAAGATCGGCGGATACTCGCGGCCGCAGGATCGATCCTCGGTTTATCTCGGACTGCGCGTCGATCGGACCCGATCACGTGTCCACGGCACACGGAAATCGATGGTTCGCCGTGCATTCGGGACAACGCGCCGTGCCGGACTGCTGAGCCAGTCGGTAGGCTGACTTTCTTCCACGCCGCGCCGCGGATCGCCCCTTTGATTACAAACACCGTCTCTCTTTCTCCTCCTCGCCTCTCCCTCCCGCCAGGCAACCTCCTTTACCCGCAGCGCCCGTTCCATTCGCCCCCCCCCCCTCCCTCTGCCTCCTGCCCCACCGCGGCGAGCCCTCCTCCTCCCTCGTTTGCCCACGGCGCCCATCTCCTCGATCCTGCGAGATTCTGCGCTCCGCCAGAAACGTCGCCTTTGGATTTTTTCTTCTGAAGTTTATGTATATCGGGATTGTTGAGGTTGGTTGGGTTAGGGTGCATGGTTTGAGGGATTGGTGAGGGAATTGGTGGAAAGAGGTGAATGTTGCTGGTGGAAGGATATTTTTTTTTTTTTTTTTTGAAAGAGAGTTGAATTTAGAGGAAATTAATTGTTGGAGGTATTGATTATGATTAGGGATTAGTGGTATGTTATTGTTATTATTCGTGGTAGAGTCGTATATGGTGCTTGTTGTATTAGCGCGTGAGTGGGTTGAGAGCAGGTGGTTTTTTTTTGTTTGGTTTGCTGGGATAGTATTTTTGGGAAATTGAGAGTATGTGTTAGTTTAACAAGAAACCTACTAGTCGCTTTTTAGATATATTCTAGTGTACTGAATATGTTCTTAAAGAAAAGGAGGATAAAGGAAGTGTTAGGAGATCGATGTATCGATGCATGTGCTGGAATAAAATCGTGTAAAATCTTAGAAAATAATCAGTCCCAAAGTTCTCTAATTTTTCCAAGAAATAATCGAGCGGTTATTTTTATCGATGTGGTAGATTTAGTGTTGATGTTGATTGAGTATGAATGGGTTAACGTGGATTGCGAACCACCAGAATTATAGTATACGTATCGCAGGGAGAAAACTAGAGGTTATGGGCGGGATTTGAACTCGGATCTACTGTGTGGAACTTTGAATTTATATCTACTACACGACCATAACTCTTTGGATTCTTTTAGGTCATCGTCGCGGATTTAACCCTTTGCACTCGCGTGTCGAGTCGCGCTCGACGTGGAAATAGTTATGAAAAGAATTCGTGTCTGTTGAAACTCGACTGATAATTGCAAAGTTTTATGAGCTAATGTGGCATTTATATGAAAAAATTAAATGTAGAGCATATTTCTATCTACTGGTGTTTACATATCTTTTGATATTCTGATCTGAGTAAAGAAGAAATGAAGAAATGCACCGAACGTAAAGGATTGAAACTCCTGTGATCGATATTTTAGATTTCGACATTCTGATTATGCTTTAGTCACAATCTTATATTATTGTAAAGAAAAAAGCAGATTATAATTAATAGACTACACGATGATAACCGGTGTTTCCTTCTGTATCTTGGAGTAAGAAGTATAAATCGAATGTTCTGTTTCAGTAAATTTGATTCGTAGAGAATTCAGTTATTTAATTAAATTATTTTAATCTTGAAGTTTCCTGTTCTGGCACTCTCAAAATGCTAGAAGTGCCTTAAAGTCGTGAAGAATGATGAACCCGGTACATAGAATTCTTACGAGGCATAACGGATAGGTATCGCAAACTAGAGAAGCCCTTTTCATTAATCCTTTCCAGTCCTATGTCGAGCATGCGTCAATCTCTGTCCAACGAGAATGCGCGTTTAAAAAATGTCTTCGATTTCTCAGCGTCTATTTCGAAGCGTAATGTGAACGCCATATACCAAAGCGTCATGTGAAAAGATATATACCCGATACAAAAAGCAGACGCATTGTAATATCCGTCAGCAGAATAATCGAAAGAGAGAGTGAGTGAAAGAAAGAGAAATCCTAGCTTAAAAGTCAAAATAACCTACTTTGAGTCCTCGAAGATATCGATAACTTAAATCGACTAAATGGAAAAGATCAGCTATGCGTGATATCTCGCAAAATATGATAAAACCCGCTTCGCGTTCTTCGCAAAAAGTTTTGCGCGTTTTTCTCGGTTATGCGATTTTATCCTTTCCGTTTCAATCCATTTAATTGACGGCTATGGTTATAATTATGGCGTGTACATGATTATTAGGTAGGAGGAAAAGTCTTGTCGTTATTTTTCCAGGAAAACAATTATTTCCGTCGCTTTTTATTCGTAACTCGATCGAAAGCATAATTACCTTCGTTGCTTAAAATTGTTCGTCAGTGTTCTGATAGCTTATCGAATCCTCTATCTCCATTTTTGTCCATCACCTATGGTTATGCATGTGATATGTGTACTGTAGCTCTTGTGATTCAGAACTCACCTTAAATACTAGGTCCTAGGCCAAATGACCTTAGCAGTCGGTGCCAAAAATGAATTTAAAAAAAATTCGACATCATTCGACCTCGATCCGAACGACCTCTTGCACGAAATCATATATATCTCGAAAAAAAACGTAATTGCGAGCAGTAATGACAATTCCTGCTCGCAAGGAGCAATTTTTTTCCAGATAAAAAAAAGTCCCTGACCATGTGACCACTCCAAAGTTTTTTTTCGTTTCACGAGACCGTCAGGACATTGCAAAGATAGTAAAAAGTAGTTAGTTAATTGAGCCCTTCCGACAATATCTTATTCACAAGGTAGGAATATTTATGGATCCACATAGCCGTGTGGTTTCACGGACTGTTATCACATACGTCGACCCCAAAACGTCAAAATACTTTTAGTTTGATAAGGACCTCACATAAAATTGAAATGTCACAAGTAGAGCTACGGTGGTGTAGTGAATAGAAGCTCCGACTCCCACGCGGGAGACCCGGGTTCGAATCCCGCCTATCACTAATTTTTCCATACCGTAGTTTCCATGGTTCTGAACCCACATTAAACACCTCAAACAATATATCCTAGATCAAATGACCTTAGCAGAGTCGGTGTCAAAAATAAATTTAAAAAAAAAACGTTACAAATGTGAAGCGTATTTTCCAATCCGAAGAGAGTAATAAAAATCTGGTTGATAAAAAAGAAAAATTCCTCAGCTTCCAATGTTCATGCAACGCGCATGCGCGTCCGCAGCGCTCTTCGGAGGGCTTCGATTCCGATCGGCCGGCCGAGTCCGGATGCAGGTTGCTGCTCCACTGTGTGTCTCTCGTGCCGGCGCGATGCGCCAGGTCGTTCGTTCCCCTCGTTTCCCGTGTACATACGTATATACCTCTCTCCTCGCGGAGAACGCCTGCGACGCGGCGAGATTCTGCGGTACACCGCGCCGTCCCATATTATCCTCGGACTTTCCATACCGATTAGCCGGGAGAAAAGAGCCCGTGTGCCCTCCTCTGGCACCGGCGTTATTACGCTTTCCTGCTTGGCACCGGCTGTGGAAGCCGCTCACGGCTCAGGACGGGCGGCCACTTTAATAATGCGAGCGTCTCGAAGACGTAATGAGCTATTAAATTACCACGGCTTTCGTTTCCACCGTGACGCGGTAATGCGGGGGTACACACGTTCCCGAGGCGTGGTGTAAAAAGCGACACGAGCCATCCGTGTAAATTCTAGCGGTGGAAAAGCCAGAGGCTCTCTGGGTAGGAGAAATCCAAAGGTCCCGCGGTTTTTTTCGTCCCTGGATCGCTCAAAAGGCTCGCGGCGCGTCTAAAGTGGCGAGAAGCATATACGCGAGTTTATACTCGTTTCATTATATATCGTGATTGACCTTCGCGCTGCCCTCGTTTCCAGATACGGAAACTGGCAGGTTGCATCATGGTCAGGAATAACTAGAGGACCTTATGAATGTTAAGCTTGAACCGCGGAGGTTTAAACGCTTAAATGCACGACTTTCGGGTATTCGCGAAGACTCGACAAATGAGTCTGATAAGACTGTTGATAAGTAAGAAGCTAAGCTGCAAGATCTGAACGTGGCCTAATTTAAACAACTACGTTTATAGGCAAATAATAAATAATAACAAGCGTAAATAATAAAAGAAGAAGAAAAATAACTAATAAGAAATAGATAAATAACGCAATTCTTAATCCATGGTCGTTATTATCAAACGATGTGTAGATATCCTCATAAAAATATACCTCAATGTACATTAAAAAGAGCAAACAAAGAACGAAAACAGGAAAGATTCGTCGTCCATCGGTCCAACAGACGTGGGTGGTGTACCGTTGAAGAGTTTGAAAGCAGGATTCTAAAAGTCATCTTTAAAATTTTTCACGTGACATTCCTGCTACGCGCAGGTGCTACTCATTCTGAAATAGGTGTCGAGTTCGCTGACCTTCTTGATGTTGGGGTCGAAATGAAATAAACGAATAAAGAGGCGAAGGAGGAGAAAGGGAGGACCCGGGTTAATTCGAGGGAAACGCGGTTTACTCGAGTTACGGCAATTCGCTTCTCACCGATATACCTGGCAGGTAATCCTGTCAGACGTGTCCAACGCACCACCAGGCAGTTTGGCGCAACCGCAGGTCAACGTTGCAGGGACGAGTGTTAGCTGTACAAAGCCATTTTTTTATGCTCATTGCTACGAAGCGCGATTTTAGGAAATGCGCCTTCGATCCACTCCTTGTTTATTAATTATCGTGTACTGCGAATTTGATTTTAAACAAGAAATATATAGGTATATACATATTAAGCAGAAAACGAGAAAAATGAATTCATTAAGCGAAAAATAATTCGTCATCGCTATATTTTTAAGGAATTCATTGATTTGTACTGGATTTATTGGATTATTAATAATGAATTAATTTACTCGCGTATTTATTTTTTAGGAAATTAAGCTAAGAGTTTTATTAAGGCTAATTAGCCTTAATTGAAACGCGGTGCGGCCGTGCATTGACGATAATTCACGACTTAACCACATAACCGACTATCCTAAATTAACTCGATTTGGTATAACTCGCAAATAAATATCGTCCTATCTTAACTTGTGGATTATTAAATTAATGGTCACGCTTTTTTTCAACCTGACTTAACATATTCTCGGATTGTAATAATGATGTACTCGGTCATCGCGCTTTATCGCGTACCATTTAGAGCAGGTCTGTAGCGACCTGAAAATTCTCCAGCATGTCGAGGCATCATTGTCAAGTATCTCCTCCTGTAAATTCTACGTTTCAGAGATTCTCACATAAAAAACCAATAATCAATTTATTCAAACATCCAAAATTCCCGTTATTTATATTGTCTT
This sequence comes from Ampulex compressa, assembly GCA_038496175.1. Classification (NCBI taxonomy): domain Eukaryota; kingdom Metazoa; phylum Arthropoda; class Insecta; order Hymenoptera; family Ampulicidae; genus Ampulex; species Ampulex compressa. The sequence goes on from JBCFXI010001706.1 coordinate 9,701, forward strand.
TAATGCTCAGTAATTATCGAGTGCCATTCAATTTCCTTGTTATATAAATTCCTTTTTCATACATCTTTTATTTTGTTCATGATTATTCCAAGGAAATAAAAATACGTTCAGCAAGAGTCTTTTCTCCTATGGGTACTAAGCGATATGTGTATATATCTGTGCTTCAATTTTGATTGTATTAGAACTGAAATTGCAATTAAATATTTATTAAAAAATGTAATTAAAAATAAAACGCAATTAAAATATATTTCCTTGCATATCTTTCAATTTGAATCGGCAAATTAAGCGCTGAAAGCACTTTCGCCGTTTCTGCGTGGATATACGGGCACGGAGGAGGAATGCCGGAAGTCGTACGAGCCAACATCGGCCTTTGTACCGGCACAATGCGGGACGTTGTTCGATGGAAACTCGAAAGTGACGGTAAAAGGCACGGAATCGTCGCGGACGAATTTCTTCATCCGCGTGATTTATGATCCTGCACGGCACTATCGGGCGAGAACGTAATACGGTTACGGCCTGTTGGATTAGAGCAATTTTACGCGCTTCGACATTTACGTTTTATTCCTCGATAATAATGTCCATCGTGAGCGCTGCTAATACGAGGAACTCGGCGTAAGCGCATAGGATATAAATTCCTCGGATGGACTAGCTGCTTGTACCACATTCGTTAATCCCATTAACCAGATACTTACTCAATTATAGTCGTTACTCCTATGATTATATACCCTTGAGATTGGTACGGCAAAGGATTTGGCGACCTTTTACTTTATTTTACATTTTCTTCATCGCTGCAATAAAGTACGACAAGTCTAGTTATTAATAGTTGTTGCAGTCGACTTGAGGATCAGTGATCATTCATCGCTTTTAAAGATTTTATCTATTAAAAAAATTAATTATACGTTTTTTTTACAAATTTATCACCGCTCGTCAAGATCACTGCAACAAGTATTATTGAATTCACCGAGCAAGAAGATTAGGAGTGTCGTGTCAAATTCTAGTTATTTTTTTATATGTCGATGGCGTACAATTCAGCTTGATTTCAATACATATATATTTGTTCAACCCAACCTCTCATTATCCTAATGTTACTCCATTATTACGTGTATATTTCTGACTGCTGTATTAATTACCAAGTTGATTACACCCGCGAATTGAATCATCGGTGATCAAAGACCATAGTTTCGACAGTTATACCTAAACATTGTACCGATTGCTATAAAACTTACAAACTCAATAAAAATACTCTTTCTCTCCAATCAGCTTACTCTAGAAAATTAATTAATCCGTGCCATTTCTTAGTCTGCACTTAGCTTCGGAATATAATGGCTTAAATATAAAACCTAAATAATCTCAAACGAAAAGAATTCGACGAACGAACAACATATGTACGAGTATCTTCAAGTTATACCTAGCGTGCGTTTCGATCTCCTGCATCATTCTCGACTGGCCCTTGCGCATTGAACAGGTGCAAATTGACCGTATCAGCCCTACATTGTCCCCGAATCATAGATGTAGTTCCACTTGCGTGTGTCGCGCTAAATCCTCCCTGGATCGTTGCCAGTGGCGGGACATCGGCCGGATATCCTGTCCCACGTAGCAGCACGGCGAGACAATTAGCCGGTCAGTCAGATTGCGCGCGAATCAGCGAGGACAGAGAGGGAGCTAGAATGTGCCTCCTGGCTCTGGCGATTCGCCGAACAGAAGTAACGGCCGCTGGTCCATGGCGCGTTTTAACGGTATATTTCCATCGGGCGGAGATCTGGGTTGCTGGAGCGAGAGGTGGCCGCAAGGTGTGTGTTTTTGTTGCGCGGCCATCGGCTCTCATCGCGATTTTTTTTTTTCTTCAACGCCACCCTTCGCGTCTATTCCACGCGTAATATAACCCTGTCCGCCTATGGATCTATTTATTTGCAATTCTTTCTCATCGCGATTTTTTTTTCTTCAACGCCACCCTTCGCGTCTTTTTTACGTATAATATAAGCACGTATGCATATGGAGCTATTTATTTGCAATTCTTTCTCATCGCGATTTTTTTTTCTTCAACGCCACCCTTCGCGTCTTTTTTACGTATAATATAACCCTGTCCGCCTATGGATCTATTTATTAGCAATTCTTTCTCATCGCGATTTTTTTTCCACGCCACGCTCTGTTCCTGCAGCGATGAAGTAATACGCAGCATTTTTTCAAGAGATATCGATTGGGTTGATTTATACACTCATGCCACGTGCGGATCGTAGGTGACATATGATTATATTTGAAACTCATTAGATGTAAATATTGAAAGCAGAGTAATTATTTTATTCGATTTCGTTCCTTTATCAGAAGAGCCCGATTGTACGATGAACGAATGCATTAATCGTATGTATTGGTGATGGTAAATAATGCGTCGATGTGATTTAGTTAAAATTTCACGTTTAACAGTAGAACTACCGTCTACTTTCCGGTGACGCTTAAATACACTGCGTATAACAGAAAGAACTTAAATACACTGCGTATAACAGTCAACGCATCAGTATGATCACCAGAGGTATGGAAAGTGACAGAAAACGTGGCATTATTCGAATGAGGTAATCTTTCTAAGAAACGCCCGATCCGTCATATCAACTGGTTCCGTAATTTTGGCGTTAAAAAGATTTTAAGGGACGACAGCTTTACGAATACGGTAACGACGATGAAATGACGATGTTGATTTCCCCCGTGCAATCGTCAACGAGTTTGCGGTAACGCACGGCTGGATTTTACGTAACCGTCGAGGAAAGTGTACCTTGTAAACATTGTACCGCTTCTATAATGTTATCAACTGATATTTAAATGGGTTATGCGAAGTCGGAGCTGCGAGGCTGCATAATGAGCGAGAGACACCGCTTACGATCGTTCAATTAGCCAGACTTGTTTCTGAAAATATCACGATCGATCCGCTGCGTTCGACTTCAGCGTGTATTTTTAGCGCTATTCGTAATGTCGCACTTAATCTAGCGCGAATGACAAATACGATAAAAAATCTATATATTATTCTATATAATTCTGTAGGGGACTTTGTATATTTATTCGATAATTCTATATATTATTATTTTATAGAAACACTGTGAAATTGATTTCCATTATACGAGGCATTTCTCAATATCGAAAACTAAAGCCTCGATTCTGATATTAACAGTTTTTTTCATATAAACCCGACTGTTAACGGGATATTATCTAAAAATACCTGCGACAAACCTGAAAATAAATAAACGCTATAGCGATTGCCATTAGTTATCTGCCACCGATATCCGTAAACTAAGACGTATCTTAATTATTACCAAATGCTCGTGTCGCTAAATAAATGCCCGATAAGAAAATGGTATAAACATATTTGCACGTGAATCTGAACGAATCGCTTCTAAACATGAATTACAGTTCTACAAACTCGGATGTATCGACTTTCCTTCGTCATTCTCTCCATTCCTATCATCACTCTCTTTCCCCTCTATCCTTTCCATCCAATATATCCACCACCAAGAAGCCAAGATCTGCCTATGAAACCAAAACGTATCTCAATTACAACCGAATACTCGCCTCACTAAATAAACATCCGCCAAAAAAATTCCAAAAACATATTTCCACGTAGCTCTCAATAAATCGCTTCTAAACCCAATTCACGCTCCCACAAGCTCGAATGTATCGACTTTCCTTCGTTATTTCCTCCATCTCTATTATCACTCCCTTTCCATTCCATCCATTCCATCCGACACGTCGGCCATTAGGAAGGCATAATCTGCCGACGAAACCGAGCCGAACGCGAAGGTTCGCCCTCGACGATCGTCGTCGCGAATCGATCGGTCAGGAATGATTCGCGACGATGGGAGGCTCGATCGCACGAGCGCAGAGAATCGGCCTAATGGAAAATCGGCGTGTCCAAGCGGAGGGAGCCCGCGTGGCGAATTCGGCCGCGTAACGGCGACGGACCGATCGGCGATTGCGATTCCGCGGATCGCCATGGAAAAACTATGGCCGGAATACTGTAATGCGCGCGAGGCAAGCAGGGCCTCGAATTGCACGAAGGCGGTAACCGGCCCGAACAACGGTGCAACGCAGCTGCGTGCCTAGAATATTCGCGCGGAGATCCGGAATTATTCGCCTATGGTGTACCGCCGATCCGCCTGCAAAGGGGACTCCGTCGAATCTCGAAAGGCCACCTTAGCCACGTGGGACTTTATCGCCGGACAACCGGGACTCGCTTCGAAAATCACCGTGCTCTCCTACAATCATCGTAATGGTAATGGGTCGTGTCGAAGTTCAGGAAAGACCTGGGAGCCTGATGTAGCAGATTAGGAGAATGGAAATGTGGTTTACAGTTTTGATGTGGCGTTGTACTGTGGTGAAGATCGAAAGAATGAGGATTCTTTGTTACGGATGATCATAGGAGGAGAGAGATGGAGATGGAAACAGGTGGGAGATAAGAGTATTGTTTAGGGATCGGAGGATAGCGTTGTGGTGTATGGAGGTTTGAGAGATGTGTCTTGGTATAATAGAAGATAAGTTATATCGTGATATAACAGGGTATTCGAGATCTTTGGGTCTTCAGTATATCATAACGTGAATATGGCTGATCTGAATACTTTTATTACCTTGCAGTTTTGGTGTGTACCATGTAAGAACACTTTGGTGAATGTGTATACACGCAGTTGACATATGAGAATCGATTTTGTACTCTTGAATTTTTTCAAGAGAAGACGCGTGGTATCTGAACGAATATTTTAATCCTTCAGTTTTGTATATGATATATAATATATAAGAAAGAAATAGGTTATATGAAATATAATGTAAAGAACTCATTTTTATACGATAAGTTATCGTGGCAGAAAATCGTACTACCCAAAAGGCGTGCTATACGTCCTTTCATCTTATTTCCAAACACCCATATATTACTTCGCTAATACAATTCTCCTCCACAAAAACTCATTTTATAAAAATAAGCCTAATAATAAGTTTTAAATAATTTCAAATAAATAAGCATTATAAAAATAAAGTATCACACCTATTGAAATCATATTTAAAAAGGAATATACATAAATCTAATATCCGAGCTTCAGATATTTCCTCCAATAACATTCGCGAGAGTCTTAGAGCCTCTCTTCCAAGGTGCACCGAATAAAGATGAACAATTAGTCGATTATCGAGCGCCGCTACAATCTACGCCCACTTAAACTATGCGCTCGCCTAGCAACCTCTCAACCGCATACCACGGCACAGAAATTCCCCTCGCGATTTTCGTCCGAAAAATACCATGAATTTCTCCCGTGGGAGAAACAGTAAGTATAGGATACCACGGGAAAATGAAAAGGCAGTAGATACTCAAGCGTGGACTTTCGTGAAAGCGAATCTTTTTTTCGCCAAATGCCCCCTCCTCTCTCTCTCTCTCTCTCTCTCTCTCTCTCTCCTGCTTTGGTGCTCAGTCTCCTCTACACATTCTCTCCTTCTCGCCCAGTCCCGCACTTCGCCAAGGGAGAAAGAGCGGCGGCGGCAATGGGCAGGTATGCGGCAGGTGACTTTACGATCGCCAAAGGAGGACAACGCTCCCGCCGCCTCTATTCGGAATCGTACCACTTCGCGGACTCGTAATTACTCTACGCGACGATTTGCCGGTTAATGGGCCGGCATTTTAATCGGGCGTTGCGCCGCTCATTAGCCGCGTTATTTCGATAACCCGCAGCGCCGTTCTTGCGGACACTGGCGATTACAGCCGACGTGGAAGTAGGCAGGGAGTCGAACGAGACCATTCACGTGGGATCCTTAATGCCTCGCTTTATGCGCGAGCGGATATTATTGATACTTTGCGCGCCGGTTCGCGGCGAGCGCAGAGCCAGAGGATGCACTGCTGCTCGTCGAGACTCGGGGTCCGCGATGTCGAGTTAATCCCGCGATGCGGCGAAGGATTCAGCAGAGGAAGCGAGCAGTTCTGCTTGCAGGATTTACGGTAAATCGAGGAGGCCCGTTCCCTCGGTACTCCTGATATTTTGCTTTTTGAGCGAGCGGATGTTATTGACACTTTGCGCGCCGCTTCGATGCGGAGAAAAAGTGGATGATCCACTGAGCGCGTTGAGATAAGAAGCTTGGGAGGTACGAGGATATATCGGGCCCACATTGCGGAGGATTAAGAGGGAAGTGCGCGTATTTGGTTGCGAGTATTATGGGGGATTAAGGTGGCCTTTTATACGTGGTACTTCTTTATGCTCTTCTTTTCGAGGGAACGGATGTCGTTGATGGTTTGGATACTGGTTTGATGGCGACAGGAAGCGAGGGATGGTTTGCTGGGTGTTTTTAAATGATGAATTTATGGAATAGTAAGAGGTCAGCGATGTAATATAAAATGAATCAGAGATCTTTAAATATATCTTCTTCTTTCGTGTTTAATCTTTGTTAGGTCATTCGACATCGCCTTATATAATAATGGTGCGTCCGTGATCCGCCAAAGTTACGAAATACCGCGCGGATAATCGAGACCTTGAAGCCGCTGTGGCAAAGAGAGGTTTGCCCTTCTACGGTGAAGACTTCGACTCGAAGTCCAACTATCGGTTTTTGAGATGGCATTTGTACGTGTTCAAACTTTAGCCGTGGTGAAATAATGTTCGGGACATTAAATTCCATTAGCGTACTTAAGCTATGAGAATGAATATAGAATCATCTATACTCCTCGCGTACTTATATTAAGCAAAAATATTATATTAATACAATATTCCATAAAATACTCCGCAACAAGGAATTCCTCGCAAAACGAAATTATCTCAGAACATCGAGCAAATTTCTCTTCTTCTTTTTCTTCGAAAACGAATTATACACAGAGAGTAAAACGCGATATAACATTTCCCAGATCACCTTTATTTCTCTCCCACACCAATTATCAGTATATAAAAACAAATACTAAAACAACCAGCAACCACTATTCGCAAATTAACTTAAGCAAGCAGTATCTCTCGACAAGTCGACACCATAAAACAAGGGAAAGATTCCAATGGAATAGAGAAATCCACGTATTCCACTCGACTGTCCATTTATCGATGCCAATCGTTGTTTGCCCGCGTTGTTTGCCTTACAACAGAGCAACCCGCAATTTCCTCCGCTGAAATACTATACATTAGAGCATCGAGGCCCGGCCGTGACCGAAGTTCGTATTTCCAGTTAGCTTCGTAACCCAATTGATACCGTTTCGCGGGAGATCAGCGCCGATGTAATCGGCGCTTCTCGAAATCATCGAGGATAAATCGTTGTTGCGCGCGGCGCCAGGAAAGGTTTTGACCAAGCGTATTCACCGAGAAGGGTGGGCGAGAAAGAAGAAGCGTGAGACGGAGGTGCGGTCGCCCACAGGTTCTGGGAGCGAAGATGAGGCTTCTTCATGGGGCCCTCTCCTTCCCTCCTCAGCCTTGGAGGGAGAGAGACGGGGCGAGAGAGTGGAACAGGTAGTAACGGTACCTTGGGTAGGGGCCATCTTGGTATCTCGCTTTAAATATTGCCTTTTCGGCGGTGATCGATATAACGAGCACGCTCTTTCGAGGATCGAAAGAGGAATCCAGCTGACCATACTCGCCACGTGCTGCTCTCGAGGAATTATCTTGGCTCGAGAGTAAAGGAAATGCGGAGAGGGCGAGGCGATTCGATGGGCTGTGCTGTATTGATTATAACTCGGTGTATACTGGGTTGCTTAATAAGTTCAATAATGATGAGATTGATAATAAATAGTAAGGGATTTATAGTTGTAACAATTTAGTGTTATAGATTTTGAACTAAAGTTTTAAACTACAATATTTTATTTTACTAAGGTTTAAGAGTTTAAGCCAAAGTTTTAAACTACAATTTTGTAGTTTACTAAAGTTTAAGAGTTTAAGCCAAAGTTTTAGACTGAAGACTGAAATAAAGAGTTAAACTAAAGGTTAAAGACTGTAACGCCAAAGGTTGAAAAATTTTAAATATGCAACGGGACTCGAACTCAGGAATTTAGAATGATTAAGTGTGATAATTAACTGCTGACTAAGACCAATAAAATTCATGATTTGTCTTATTATGATTCCGTTTTTAAAATGGAATGTTTGTATAGCACTATAGATTACTTGAAGGATAGATAGAGAGTAATTGTAGGACTATAATGTATTCTATTTTTGGGCGAATATTCGAATTTTCTTAAAAAAGCAAAGTGTATAATACTACTTCTCGCTTTTTGACGACTGATAAAATGATTCGCCTTCGTTGTTTACTATTTTAATCGACGTATAACATTTTACACCAACTCTGGCAAATCCATTAATTAGACGATTCAGTGTTGTGACCTGACTAAAACACTTATATTGCGTACAAGGACCTGCTTAAACTCGTATAACACATTTCCCTGATGCATTCCAGCCATCGTTAAAATAATCATTAAAAAATTAATGAAATTACTCACCGCTAGTGATCAGGACGAAATAAGATACGGCGATGTAATAATTCTCGAATACTCGATCCGGGGATAAAAATATTTTCGCGCACGTGGTTAGGGTACGCGAAGTTTATGAGCTAGGAGGTAAATTCAACAGAACTTCCGTGATTATCTCACAGATTCGTCGCGTTAGAGAAGGTGGAGGCGCTAATAACCGGTGATATCTCTTGATACTCCCGCCGAGAATAATTTCACGGCTTTTAAATTAGCGGAGAGCGTCCGTAATACGCGCGGATCTAATTAAATCGCGTTGCGCCAGGTTATTACCGGAGTCTAAAATTACACCAGTTTCTCACTACGGTGCGCGACGACTACGCAAACTAACTTATCTCCCGGTGGTGAAATTCGAACGTTCGCGGTTCCTCAGAATCTGCCACCCAATACACGCACCTGCATTGCCAGGATATTCTAACGCCAAGCCTACCAGTCACTTGCCGGATATATTTATGCATTCCATAGTATATGTAGCATATCAATTCTTAACCCATTACACGCCAAAGTCAAGTGCAAACCTGAATAATGCACCAATTAATCCGTTTGCTACGGTAAGCTAATTAGAGAAAGAGTATTTTGTTTGAGTTTGTAACTTTTGTAGCATTCAATACGACATTTAGGTACACGTAAAATCTAAAGTTAGACTGCTTAAAGGAATAAGAAGAGACTTTCTGGATATATTTATGCATTCTATAGTATATATACCGCATAAATACTTGACACATCATATGCCAAAGTCAAGTGCAAACTCAAATAATGCACTAATTAATCCATTTCCTACAGTAAGCTAATTAGAGAGAAAATATTTTTATTGAGTTTGTAACTTTTATAGCATACGATACAACAATCAAAACTAAAAGTTCCATTACTTAGGTAGAAATAAATAAACAAACAAGCGTCTCAAAAAGGGGAATGATGGATTAAAGAAAAAGAGAAATAAGAAGAGACGTCGATAGATCGTTAGTACTATTCACACTATTCAGTAAAATCATGCAAAGTTAAAAAAAATGCCATTCCACAAAATACAGCAATTTTTCTACGAAACGACTGACCAATCATTTTGACCGCTTCGATAAGTTCAGTGTTGATCAAACGATCATTAATATCCACTACATTAGAAAGCCTTCTTTTTCGCCCCTGACCAATCATAAATATTCGCCCACTGGATTCGTATTAATCATACGAAAACACGATGTTCGGTAGTAATCGCGTAGAAACGTTTCTCGGCCCCTTCGTTAATCATCCCGTTGGCAGACTTATGTTTCATCGTATATTGTCAAGGAGTCACGCGACACTAGCTTCCAAGCAACGATAATTAGGCGCGGGAAAATTTAGCGCCACTTCCGCGTATCTTGCGCAAATCCCACTTCAACAAAACCAACGTACATTATAACAGGAATATTCGCGTATCCCGTGCCTATTTATATACCACCAATTGCTTACTTATTTATGTAAATTCGAGTTTCAGGTTTCAAGATAAATCACCTTTAGCCCGAAGCTAGGCGTAAGAGTATCCCTGTTTATACTTCTCTTTGCAACTTTTTCCGCGAGCTTCTTTTAAGGCTTCCGCCTGACATTGCGTGTTCCTCTGGAAGGATTGTTGCGCACAGTGTAGAAATGCATCGAGTGCTTTTGTTCTGCTAAGACAAGGGTGGAGGATGCGCGATAATTGGAGGATCTGCTCGTGAACGAGGGCTGGAGAGTATCGAAGGGGCGCAGCAAATGGGGTGTGGATTTCGACAAGTAGGTGACACGTGCACCATGCGCATTCGGTGTACGCGACAGTTGGTCGTCACCTTGTACCAGTGCACTTCTGAGTGTTCCGAAGTCCGGCAAGTGGCACGAGGTCCCAGTATCCACGGTTATTCCTTTTAAGCTCATCTTCTGAACCGTCAAGGGCTTTGCTGGAATGTCCGGAAAATCACCTCCTGGTCGATGCGACGCGTTGACTCCTTGTAATTGAGGCTAACCTCCAAATTGACCGCGTCTGGATCATTGTGATGTAATCAAAAGAAAGACTCTATCATCGTCGACCGAAGTGCAATTTTTTAAATTAATTTCGCATTTTATATTTTCGTTTTAATGCAATTACTTTCTTTTATTAATTATTTTGAATTGTATTAATGTAATTACTTTTGTTTGATATACTGATATATATAATTTACTAATACACATTAATAATAATAATAATAATGATGATGATTTTTTTTTTATAACATAATATCACATGGAAAATGAAGTTAAGGTATTTCGAGACTCTTGAAATTTAGTGGAGTTGTGAATTATGGAGATTTAATTATAGCCACTGTATATACACTTTATTTGCATATACCATCTTTGTTCTCCACGTTTGAAATGTAAAGTTATTTGACGCGTCCGAAAAATACCATTTAATTTGGCTCAATCGGGCAGTTATGTGCAAGCTAAGAAAGAGAAGGTTTTATTTTAAAATTTTGATCGTTATATAACATTTAATCAGATAGATACATAATGTCAACGGAGAACAATTACTCATCATTTTAACCAAACTCAAATATTGTCCAATACGACATTCGCCTCCCCAGACAACTGCTCCACTAAATACCGCTTCCAACGTGCTTCTTTCTAATTCACCGATTTATGAACGAACTTTATGTGACGTGTACTCTTGAAAGAGCAGGACAGCGAGGCATCTTAAACATTACAAACAAACCAGAATCGACGCACGAGTGGAGCGACCGAGTAATCCAATAATATACTACACGACGACCACGAGTTAGGCTCCTCAAAGTCTACGATGGCGCGTGAAACCAATGACTGCCCCGACTCGTCATTGTATATCAAGAGGTTAACGAATACACGAAGTCGGTATACGACATCGAGAGTGAGCAGACGATGCGGCGATGTCTCGAGGTGGAACCGCGACTTGCACCTTTCCTACTGGGCCTACGCGTGGAATCCAGCCTCCGAAGGGGGAAATCATCAGCGCGGAATAAAAGGATCGCAAAGGTCGCGACGATTCCGAGTCGTGACGCTGAGAGGCACGTTCTTGAAACGATGGAATCGAGGCCAATCTCTCGGTGAGCGGTCTCGAAGTTGCACGTTACATCGCACGCAGGATGCAGGAGAAACATCGGAGAATGGAAGCCGCCTTTGTCCCTCGGATCGGCCCCTTGGCCGACGCATTATTGGCTCCAGACGTCTCGGCACGTCGCTGCTTACCTTAACATTATTGGCCGTGGACCTGTTCAAACGTGTTCGGAAAGTGATCCAATTGAAGGCACCGTTGAAAGAGGTTGAGTTCGAGTCGCTCAGCTTCGAACGACGATACATCATCGTTGGTTACGCTCGCGAAAAGTGCTGTTGGGAATCTTGGGTTTGGAAGTAACTAGTCGTGGTGTTGGATTTTTAGGTTTGAATAAACGTTATTGATCTTTTGCAGTCTGATGATGCCATTTGGCATCGTTCGTGTAATCTGGTTCGATTAATTGAGTGCCTCTCGACTGTTTTTCCTCGAAATTTAATTTTTTTGGTAAAAAGAAAGTAATTACTTGGGCTGGAAAGGGTTAATATAATTTGCAATGAACAATTAAATATTTAGTCGTTGATTCTTCTTTATCTCTTAATATGTTCTTTGAAATTTTGAAATCGTCGTTTGGAACTGCGATCTTACCAGTGGCCCAATTTATATAATTAGTTCATGACCTACCATATATTCTGAAAAAAAGACAGGATAAAAGAGAGATTCAATAATCCATTACCTTATCAACCACCATGTCAGGCTAAAAGGGATCCTTCATTCGCGAAAAGAGTCGTTTGTTGAAAGACAATGAGATTTGGTAAATAAAATCTGTTTACTTCCTTGCATACAGCGTAACATATAATCATAATAGTAAATACAATTAACGGGGATAGTCGGACATTGGATTTCCAAAGCACGGGCCGGGCAGAAGCGGACTTTTTCGCGCCGATCTTCTTGCCCTTACAACGACGAAATTACAGTTACCATTATTCGAGTACCTCGGACGTCAAATCGCCCAACTCCATTTTCCATCGCTCGCCTTTCCTTCATCCTCAATTTCAACGAGGAATTTGGCTTAGGATCAATAAAATCGTATAACGTTATCTGTACAACACCGCTATCAGCATTCGCGATAAATAAGCCTACGAGTACTCCACGAGTTCATTCACGGTGTTCTAAGGGTGTCCGTAATTTCTCATTACTCCAAATACAACCGCGAGTGGTGATCTCCTCAAAAATAAAACGATCGTAGTTCATCTCGAATCGTCGAATCTATGGCATACAAGTCTAAGGACATCTACCAATATCTACCAAGATTCCGATTCAAGTCCCCCTTCGTGGAAATTCCCTACCTCCTAATCCGACATAAGCCTAAACTTCTGGCGAATCTCGATTACTGGATGCTCGAAGAACGACCTCGGTTATTCTTAGAAATTTATACTATTGCTAGAAGAACATTTGGATATAAAAATAAAATCTTTTGCGACAGTTCCCAAATGCTTAATCTGTAACTGCACATTGTACATGGCTCCCCACCATAGGTTCCCTTGCCTCGAGTTACCCTTTGCTCGATACCCGAGGAAGGCCATTGATAACCCTCTGCTTTCATCCTTGGGACACTTCTTCCCTCTGTCCCCTTGGACAGTTTGCTCTTCCTCACTCACCAATCTCATCGAGCTCGATACGAGATCCCCGATGCGCGACTATCGATTTTCCTTACTTCTATTTCCTGGAGTTGGCCGCTTCGACGAACGAGAAGCCCGTTCGCGGAGTGTAAGTCTACTCGCGGTTCAATCGCTTCGCACTCGTCACGGGGGCACCCTTTCCTGTCGCACGACCAAAGCTGTTCATCTATTCCCACCGCTTACCAGCCTGCAATCCCGCACGGCTCCGCCCAAAGGCTCTCAAGGCAAAACTCAACATCGTGCGTGAACTTTCGTTGAACTTCGATTCGATGGAATTGGTCGCTTAGCTGCCTCGCGAAGGATCCATCTTTCCGACCGGCCGATTTCATCGATTCGTACACGGCACAAGGCGACCCCTTCCAGCTGCACTATTGACGATATTCGCTCGCATTTCGTTCCCTTCACCTCTCCTAGTCCATAATTCAAGATAAACCCGAGGAAGTCCGGTAGCATCACGTGGATCTTGACATGACCTTGATACGAAGAGGTTAACCCGACTCCAATGCGCGATGAGACCAGCTTACTCGACCGAAGTTTCGATGTTAAGAATTGACTAGCCGTGTTATCAAATTTTCTGGATGTCCCTTGAAATTGTGACGTGATACATCGTTGTGACATGTATATCTTATGACATATATATGTATATATATATATATGTGTTTGTTTGTATGTATGTATATACAAATGTGTATACAAACCAAGAAAAAAATTGCCCTTGTATTCCTTTTCTTTGTAGCTTAAGAAGGGACGCATAGACACGTTCAATTTTTTTAACAAATATTTCTCAAAAAAAGAAAAAAAAAACAATAAGACTCTTCTGAATAAAACGTTCTTCTAATCCAAAAAAAAAAACTTATATAATATCGTGACAATGGACAACATCGTTAAATGCATTTCTTAAAGATTTTAATGCACGTTGACAAAGACAATGGTATATTGTAATAAAATCGTGGTGCACCTTTAAGGAGTCAACTCTTAATATCGGCACTTGTAAGTGGTGGCACTGTTTGATCGATTTTTTGCACACGAGGAATATTCAGCAATGTCCACCTCAGTCCAACAATGTCTTCGACACTTTATCGTATTCTTATTCCGCGTCACGATTCATGATCGACCCCTTGCGCTGGAATCGTACGTTGTTCTATTTTTTCGCGGATCAAAAGCCTCCAGCACGGTTGAAGCACGTAACCATTCTCATGCGGCCAACCAGCATAATTACTTCTTTTAATCAGTGGCTCTGCTAATTTAACGAATCTCATAACATCTGTGTTTCACGCGGCCAGAAGCTTTGCCTCTTTCGTTTATCCTTATCTCCTTGAATTGCTTCTCTTCTGTGATCATTCAAGGCACGGACATGCCATACAAAAGCAATAATTCACGGATTAAACGAACCGGACTCTTGTTCCTCGTAATCTCTTGAAAGAAAAAAATGTGTGTCAATGAGCTCACTTATTGTTTCGCGATGAATTCCTTCAAGTTCAGTGGAAAATAGAGGACGATATGCATCGAGAAGCTGGCGCAACATCGCACTAGGCCTTTGGCAGAGTTAATGAAGTTTGGTAGAGCAAGAACTTACGAATCCATTCGATACGATCATTTTATTGAATATAATATTCCAAATCCGATCATCGATGAACTTAAGATTAAAATAAATAATAATAATGTTTTGCAAGTTCATTCCTTGATTCGGTTTTGATGAGCAACAAGAAGGTGATCAACTTTGTATAATATTGTAGCAAGGCCTTTAGCCTTTTAACAACTAACAGTTTTGAACTCTGCGAGAGTTAAGCGCATTACATTTCAACGCAATTGCACACTTTGTGGAGAAAAAAAAAAGTAACGTGAATGTGAAAGAAAAGCGGGCAAAACTGCAGTATGTACATTTACAATAACAAGATATCCGCAAGAGATGTTTGTAAAGCAGATCGAACCTGTGGAATGCCAAGGCAAGGGATCAAAAGGAACATAATTTGACGAACTCGATCCTTTAATTCAGTCAGTAAACCTCTACCTCTCTCCTCTAAACTGGTTAAATCGAGTTTCTCCGGCGATACTCATTATTTTATCTCGATGCGTGTATCGCGAATTGAGAGAATCAATCAACAACGAGAACTATCGTGAGCAAACTACTGTGTCAAACACGAAGTTGATCTCTTTTCGAACGATAAGCTCGACCAACGTCTTTCTATCGAACAGAAAATGGATTTCTTCGAGATTTAAGGATAAAAGTAGGATTGCAACAGCGAAAATCATAGAAATTGTCGCGATGTACCGTGCGAATACCCTCGTTTGTGTCTTTCATCATTTCGACGATCAAATAGCGATGTATTACATCTTGAATTGTTATTACATTTGCATTAAATACTAAAGATATATTAAAGAAGACCTGGACAATTGTCGTTTTCACGCTGAATTATACAGCAAAAATCAAAGACAAATAAGGTTCCTCGTGTTTTCCAATGCAGCTCGATGCGAAATACGAGAACACGATATTCCTATTTCCTTGCAACACGGAGTATCTTTGGCGTGCGGCACGCTATCGACGACAATCCGAATTGGAACTCCTCGTTTTCACTTTTTCTTTCGTCATCGACCGATGTACAATGCTTGTGGAACACTGTTTAACGCGGTACTGTTACGCACTGTCAATGAGACACGCAATATTTCGTTTCTGTTAGGGAGACCGAAAGGTAAAACTGCTGTTACATGAATGATAACTATGAACATGAATGAATCAAAGATAAATGAATGAGGAACAAGATCGTGATTCTTTTCGCGATAAAGCAGAATGCTAATCACATTATCTTTTGATATCATGTACAGATGAAGTGCATCACGCTGTCGATAATTTTTATCGATACTATTCGTTTTTTGCTCGATTGTTCTTATTGACAAACGCTGTACCGCATCCGAGAGTCATAGTTTAACTCTTTGAGGGGCATTGTACGAACAAAATGATTCAACTTAACGATCAGCCTCAGTGCTGGTTGGTAGCGAAAGTAAATCGGGTCCGTAGGATTTTCGAAAAACTGTTTTTATTACTTGTAACATAAAATTATACAGATAATCCTGGAGAGGATCGATGAAAAAATGTATAACAAATTTTGTGCCTATTTCTAATTATTTTATCTGCAGGTTTGCCCTTAAAAGAGTTAACGTCTGATTTGAACCTGTCGAACAAGGAAGTAGCGTCTTTTCTCCCATCGAACTTTATTACGAAGACTCAAAATAAGCGAATTTCTTCATTCACTTTCCTCGATAAAGCAAGTGGTCGCGTGTCGATCGAGCTGCGCCGCGTCACGAGTAGGATCAATGTTTTGCCCGTTTTAAACAGTCCTGGACTATGGTCTTCAACGATAAGCTAAGCTTGATTCCGCAGGATAAAGACCTACGATGCAAATTGCAGGCAATCGTCGTCTATCGCAATATCCAGATTACGACATTCCACGTATGCTATGCTTTCGATATAACACGATTCGAAAAACCATGGAAGAGCTGCGCGTACTATAGATCCTCCACGACTACGTCTCTTCAACTGCACTATACGCAAACAAGATTTTTCCACGAACAAAACAATATATCGACATATGGACCGTTTATTTTGAAAGTGGTGTGAGTCCATTTAAAAAAGAAAATGAGATATCACGCGATTCATGCTTAATTTTTGTTTATAACTAGATAGTATGTGATACCTTAAAAAATACCAACTCTTTGTTCAATTTAATATTGGCTGATAAAAGAAATTGATTATGAAAATGGTGTAAATCCAATTTCGATAGACAGGTGGTAAGATCAGTGGCTACTGCTTTTTACATTTGTACGATATACAAGTAGACACATTGCCACACTCGGTAATATTAACCGATATTTTTTGACCAACAAATATGCCAACCTTTGATTTTCTCGAAACAAGAGAAAATGGACTTACAGCACTTTCAACATAAACGGTCCATATCTTCGTATGCTGCGAGTATCACGTAGTTCAGTCTTGGTTAACACGAAATACCTTCATCTAATTCCTCTTTCTTCTGATTCTTTTTTAATACGTTTCGATATCAAACGATGGCATTTGCACTGTACGAGGTTTTGTATCGTTATATCTCTTTACAGCATCCGAATCTTGGATCTCCATTAAACGAGACTCTTATCAATGCCTTGTGAGCGCAATTTTCAAGATGCTGCAGATTTATACGGTCGCTACACGTGCGATCAGAGGTCCATCGAATTCGAGGCAATTGTACGGTACATCGCGATACACGATGGTCGAATAGCCTTGAGTGTCGAAGCGACTTTTGGTAAATTGAGGAGGCTGCGAATATCCTTGCCGTGCGATAATCTGGTTAACCGCGCTCTTCCCCTTCCCCAGGGCAACGTGATAGCTTTCCTCCTCGGTGGAAAATTTGGAGAGAACCGTACATAAGATTTATGCTCGAAATCGCATGTTATATGGATATATAGCATGGTATAGCGATATACAAAATTACGAATATACAGGTGACTAGGTAATACATCGTGTTGTACAGAAGCCAATGACAAAAATACAGATATTGTTGCAACTTCACGAATCGACGACAAACGTTCACTTCAAAATATAAATATTTCAGAACGATTTTTTTTTTTTTCATTTTTTTTCTTCGTCATCTTCTTCAGCTTCTCCCCTCCCTATCATCATCGTTATTGGCATATTTTTTTTTTTTTCGTCCAGTTTTCCCTTTGTTACGGCAGTGGTATTTTTAAAACTGAGAAGAGAAGTAAAAGCAAGTTTTGTGCATTGCTCAAAGTTCTTCTAGAAAAATATTTTGTCGTTGCAGTGCACAGAACTTAGAATACACCTGACACGTCCGGTATCGAGGGCGGCTGCTCAAGCCCGGTTCCGCGACTTCCAATGCCGCGTCTTTCGTTTCTCATCTTTTCTTTCTTTCTTTCTTTCTTTTTATTTGCTTTTCCACCAAAAGGAGTCCCTCGAAATCGAGGGAAGCGTCCATCGAGAGGCTCGACTTCGGCGCTTCTATTTCGCTTGGATCGCCTAGAAAGAGGCGACCAGCACAGAACGATACTTTCGGCTTGGAGCGGCGCCTCGAGTCGTCGCTGATCCGAATCAAAGCGGCCGCCATCGGCTCAGCATATACGCCCATATTGTTCCCTATACTAAGAGAAAAATATAAGTGTACGATCAATAAATTATAGTCATTTTTTGGCGCCAACAATTATTTACAGTCGACCCAAACGCAATCGCGGTCATTGGATCTCCATTCCGGCTAATGGCAAGATATACCAGGAGGATCGAGGTTTCGTCGTCCTTCGTCTTCGAGTTTTTATCGCGAATATCGAGTTGTTGAAAAGGTTATCCACCACTTTGACGGATCGATTGACATCGACTTATTACTGAGTCGTATAACATTCGCATTGTATTACAATGAATTCAAGATAAATCAGCGCTTTTTCTTCTCTCGCTTATTATTCGCTCGCGAAAAGGACGACGGCACCATTCGACGCTTCTAATAGTGTGCATCAACCACGAAACCCTAACCGCGAGAGTATGCATGTAACTTTGACCTTATGATGTAAACGAAGAGACGCCTCACGCATGCTTGCACCAACGTACTTGCTCGCGCAGATTGATTCGCGTTCTCGAGCGAGCTGAGAACGAAAACGCGTGGAAATTCAGGGCGAGGGATGCGACTCGAATGCGTGCTGGCGGATTAGAAAGGCGATCCTTAACTCGTCCTTGCGTAACGTCTCTTTCGTCTGACGAGGTAAAGACGGACGCCTAGTCATACCTCGTTATTCGGATTGCCTCTGATGGCGTAGAGCAAAGGATGATTCTATTCGCCGTCCTTGATCCTATGCGAGTCTTTTTGGAATCTAATGTCACCAGGAAAACATTGTTCTTCGTGTGCGAAAGTAAAAGGTGCATTGCGCCATGGCTGTCGAAGGGATATTGAGGAAAAGAACAATTTTGTGAATTTGTTTGAGAAACTTGGTGGTATAGATTCTGGAATTAGGTTTGAAGGTACGCGTTTTAGAGGCATCTGAAATGAGTGGTTTAATTTTTGACAGTGTAAAGATGTCGTCGAAATAATATGAGCCTTTTCACGCTTTATTCTACTTGAAATCTGAATGTTTCATGTTAGACTATAATCCCGTTAATCCCAATATCCCTCAATTTTTAATTTGAGAATGCAGAAAGGTTATTCTATCTTAAACCTGGATGACTACTGGTAAATACAATAGCATCGTGTGTTTTCTGTAATCCTGATATACCGATGAATAAAGATTTTGAGTTTTTATTACCACAGAAATTACATTCTGTTCTTTTATCATACCGTCTTTCAATCGTGATTAGAAATTAATTGAATATTACCAAAATCTATCTGGGATAAATAACATTTTTTAAATTATTTGTCGATAAAATTATTTCTTAATCGACTTCAAAGCTAAAAAAAAGATGATTCGAAGAACGCAAGTTTCACAATTAGGTAAAAAATGTCCTTTATTTTCATATTATATCAATGGCGAGTTACTTCTTCTGTGAAATTGTAATTTCTTGCGAGTAAAGCAAAGACAGTGGTAGCATTGGGGGCTTGTTGAAAGTGAGCGAGACTTGCCCCCTGATGAATTATGCTAATTCCATTTACCAATGGACCAGCTTGGGTAATCTGCGGGGATTAAACGATTACGCGGCCCAAAATAAACCTGCTTAAAATGAAATGGGAATGACGGCCGTGAGAAATGAAGTATTCGAGTCTCATACTTCCCTCGTTGTGCAGTGTAATGAAAGGTGTCAGACCTACTACCCCTTTGATCGATTATACCACGTATAATCCTGTTATACAGCTTGAGCAATCTAACATTGAGCAGTCGTGTCGATAAATGCCTTTGTACGAAAGTTAGTATGGCTAGAAGATATTTGACGGGCAAGAAAACACGGACAAGGTGCATGGATGGCTTGCAAATAAAACAATTCGCATTGAACTCTACCCAAACTATACGCGCGTAAGTTTGTCATGGTCGGAGAACTGCTACTCGCAAAGGAGGATCTAAACTTACTTCGACACCTTTCAGCATCAAGACCAAAGCAACGCGCCTTCCATCGTACGTCCTCTCGAAATCAAGGCAACGTACAAAACACCGCGAATACTCAATAAGAAAGAATAAGACAATAGAGAAATAGTTACGGCCCATTCTTGCATCGTCCACCTGTATTTATTACTCTTTCTTATACCGCGATCCCTTTTGCATTCCTTTTCCATACAAAAAGCAGTCGCTTGATCCTTGAAAAAGAAGAAGAAAGAACCCCTAGAAGTTACGTCATCGTCCAGTTTTGCCGCGATAGACACTTTCTTCACACGGTACAATGGGTTTTTTGTGCGTGGAACAACAGCCTGTCGAAAAGAAGTCTAACCTGATGTTGGCGCTGGTCGAATCTATCACCTCCCCCCTTTTTACCGCCGAAATCAAGGCAAGGTGAGTTCAGCTTGTCCGCGATCGGTATTAGGTTCGAGTTGCAACTATCAATTCCAAGGAGAGGACCCTGAATTTCTCCAGCGGCGTCGTTCCTATCGGATCGATACGCCAAGGGCGTACTAGGATCGAACGAAAGGACGTTATCGCGCGGCATTCGATCGTGGCCAATTCGCGTCGACGTCTCTGAACGATTACGGAAGGGGTTAAAGAATGTTTCGTTTCAGTCTAAGGAAGATCGGTGCCGTTTCGATCGATTTGGACGCGGCCAGAGCCTGGGCGCGCCTCCTCTCGTCAGCATAGCCGAATGCGGGTGATTACGGTGACGATTACGATACTTCGTTATACCCAGTTATCTCCAGCTCTCGTGTCGTTGATACAGATCTAATCATCGATGCCGGCGCTTGGCCGCTTACATATTAAATTCCTCGATCGCTACGATCATACGCACCGGACGATCGTCGATCCGCACAATATACTCACGCACGCCTCTCCAGACACACGATTCGGCCTTAGGTACTAAGCTTGATACAAGTTCACCTTAATATATTACAGGACCTCGAAATCTATAGGCCTAATAACGGCGACGAGCCGCTTCCGTGATACCGAAGAGGGCTCGTCGCCTCGTAGGAAACATCTCAGGTTAATCTTACGGTGCTTAATTCGTACGTAGTATATGTATATGGTTTTAAGCGTTAACTGTTTATTCGTTATACTAAATACTTCAGAATACGAGCGAGGCTTCTTATTAGCATAATACATTAGGTATGCGGCAGACTTTCGTTCTGCCATTGATCGACTTCTTCTTCTTCTTCTTCTTCTTCTTCTTCTTCTTCTTCTTCTTCTTCTTCTTCTTCTTCTTCTTCTTCTTCTTCTTGAAAGCGACGCGCGTCCCCCTGGGCACGCGAGGCGGCCACGGCCCGACCGTGGCGGCCTCGCGGCCTGGGCGACGCCGATAGTGGGGAAATCGTCGCCTACGCTTTTAATGGGAGGACTGTGAGAGTTGCGAAGGACAAAAAAGCTTAGCCGTGGTCAGAGATAAGTACACGATCGATTCGCTACGGGTCCTCCTCGTCCGCCTTCGTCCTGCCTCGATCCTGGCTAGGCGCGTGCCCTCATCCTGGCACGAGGCCGCCTCGACACCTGCCTCTGGGCCGCGAAAATCGATCAGCGCGTGAACGAAGGTAGAAACTGATTTTGATTCGCGGAAAGGGGGGCAGCAGGACGAACGTGCTGTTCGTGGATTCTCTAGCTTGAATTTGGCCAGCGTAGAAGATCGGCAACGCAGTCGTTTTGTTCCAAACGAGGGGAAGATTTGGGGAGGGGAGGGGAGCAAAGCGCGATGAGCTTGTTGTCGCGCTTCTGTATTCGTGGGATGCGTGTGTATGCGAGAAAGGGGGAGAGACAGTGGAGGGGGGAGAGAGAGAGAAATAGAGGAAGAGAGAGAGATAGAGAGAGAGAGAGAGAGCTGAAATCGGTACGCAAGATGCCACTAGCGATGAAAATGAAAATACACGGGGGTCTACGAGATTTACGTCCTTTGTCGCTCTACTTTGTCACCCTTATTTCCACTTTACATCCGACGCGGTACTTTGTCTCTATACAATTTGCTTTACTTCGAACTAACGTATAATAATATGTAAAGCGTTACAAATAGAATAGGTACTTCATATTAGGTCACTGGTACTTCGATCGTCACTAACGTTATGCGCTATTGGGGCTGCTCCGGGTGCGCGGTCCAACGCAGAAACGAAAGGGCTACACGCGAGCGATAGCGAAACTTGGAGCAAATCAAGATAATGGCCTTTCACCCGATGTCAGAGAAATCTTGGAACTTCTACCATTTTATTTTATAACTTTAACTTACTGAGAAAAATATGGGTGTACGATGGGATTAGCTAATCAGTCTTGTGTTAGAGGTTCGTTACATGTCTAGACTCAACTGTATTGCGTTGCTCGTATAATGCTTTTCCTCCTTTTGCTTACGGCTCATCCGACTCTAATTCGCCTCCGCAATGATTCACGGGTTCAACCTTTTCGTCCGTCATCAATCTTGGCTCTCACTGGACTAAGACAGTCTACGTTCTCTCGTCTGTTCAAAAGCACGCCGTGCCTCTGAGGTTCGAACTTCGGCTTCCTGGGCCGACACGCGAGGGAGGGGAAGCCTTGCTCGGTCCTTGCGTGTCCTATTGCACGGTTTCAATCCTCCTCGATGGACCCGCCTCGCGGACTCACCTTCCTGCTCTCGCGAGAGCTCTAACTTCCTCCCCGTGTCGGCCGCTACAGTCCTAATACCCAAGAGCAGACTTCTGATAGCCGGCAAGAGAGGGTGGAAGGCCTTCAAAAATCCCCTTAGCACCCTCATACAGACCCTTCTGCTCTCGACGTAGAGCAGAGCCCTCGCGAGAACCGCGAGACATAAATACGCGCAACAATCGTATTCCCATACCCAAGTCAAAGCCACCTATCGGAAGTCAGCTCATAACACTTTACTGACCGGAATCCTCGATACGTATCCATCTGGCTATTCCTAACGACATCTACCGATATGAACCAAACGCACTTATCGTAATAGGCATTGCGAGTAGTCTAGCGAGACACCTCAGGCGTGCTCGTACGATTATTTGGGGGGGGGGCAACATATACAGCCAAGCGCAGCTGGAGATACATAGCGAGCCATGTGGAAAACCGTGTAAAGCGACGGAGTCTTTCCTCCGCCCTCACTTTAGCTCCTCGATACCGAGATGAGCCCGGAGTAACGGCACGCGACTAAGATCCTTCAGCCAGGCATTGGTGGATCCCAACGCTTGGCGTCACCTCTGCATTTCTCCGCCATTACTCACGCGGCCTCGCCGGATGGCGCGGTGCTGACGGACATCCGGCCGGTAAAGTATTGATATTAGGACAGGATGGAAGCGTGGATGCGGACGCGACGCCGTCCACGCGGTCTATCTTTTTCCATTATGGTTTTGTCGAATACTTACGTTACTAGATTGTCTAGATATATGGGATAAGAAAGAGAGAGAGAGAGAGAGAAAGAGTGTGTGAGAGAGTGAGGCAGGGGAGTGATAGAGAAGAGGGGAGGGAGTTTAGAGTAAACGCCGGGATCGATCGCCGTGAAAGCAAGCCGCCGTGCGCGAGCCAAGGAAACGCTTTGTACATCAACCACCGCGCCCTGATGGGACACCAGGAGCCGCGGTCCTCCCACGGACGATCTCGGAGGCATCCCTACTCTCAGGTTCCTTCGCTGTACACGGGAGGATGGCGCGCGGGCCCAACGACCGGTCAACGAAGTCTAAGATCCCCGCAGAAGGAGGGCGCTAGTTGAAATATAAATTTGCAAATAAAAGGAACGCAAGGAGCATGGACCGGCGCTCCGTGTAGGGCCCGAACCTGCCTCCAGCTGTGTGCACGTACGCGTATACGTAGATACACGTACAGGGTGTTGCGCTTGAGGCGAACCGTGGAATCGTCCCCTGAGCTGTTCTCGTTATTGGAGAAGAAAGCGAAGGCCACCTTGAAATCTCGAAGGCACGTCCGACTGGATAAGATTTGTGACCATCGCAAGATTTCTCCCTCGAAACGAAGTAGATTCTACTTCAAAAAGGTTTTTCTCAATAACGGTGCTCTTTTAGGAGGCGATGGCGCGGGCGCGCACCATGCGCGGGATGAGCCGCGTACATACGTAGAGACGCACGTGCACGTATATATTTATTTCTATATCCTCTTCAACAAACGTCGAATTTATACTATCGTACGACTCTGAAGCTTGCGCTCGCGCAAGGTGGCGACCCGGCATGATTCACGTATTTACAAAAAGTGGTCTCTTCGTTGTGAACAAAACGTCATACCAACGCGGTAGTCGACCCGGTCGCCATCTTGGCTCGCCCACTCGTGTCTGGTATGTGTATCTGTGCGCGCGCATGCGCACGCGTCCGCGTCTCAGCGTGTACGTGTGTCTAACAAACAAGCGCTTCGCATCGCGTAATATTAATTCGAGCGGAGAACAGTGACTTCTTTGATATACGCTTAGACGCTAGGTAGTTAAAGTAGGCTGGCAACAAGGGGCCACGCGAGTTGTCCAAGGCGAATACACGATTCTTATCGGCTCCCTCGTCCGGGAGACCCGATCCGCCCCAGGAGCGGCGCCTTCCGGGCCCGCGGACACCGGGAAAGCCTCGAGGTCCCCTCGACGCGCAAGACGCTTGGCCCGGCAGGCGCGAGAAATCCTACGGTCGTCTGTACACACGCGCCAACATTATCTCTACTCGGAAAGACGGAATTAAAACGTCGGTACACCCGTATGAGGAAACTCCACTTGCGTCGAGCGAGGGCCCCGCCCGGCTGGAGGGGCCCGAGGATCTAAAACGTAACTTATGAGTACGAACTATAGCTTACGTAAGCCTAGACCACTGACACCTCGGTTCATTCCTCGCTGGAGGGTCCGTGTACCTGGACACCCTCCCCCCCGGAAGCCGCAGGTTTGGCACAGACACTGCTTCGTCGCGACACCACGGTCCGCCCACGGAGCGCGGCTCAGAGAGAGAGAGAGGAAGCTTGCTTATCGGGCCGCGAGAGGGGGTCACTCGTGTGGACGCGTCGCGACCTCGGCTCCCGTCCCCAGGACGGCGATCGTCCGGCACTACGTCGTCGTGCGCCCTATGTAGCCGTTGTTCAGGGTCTCCGGCGTGTTCGCGTACTCCGCGGTGGACGTGGCGTCCCTCTTCTCCACGTCCACGTCTATCGCGTCGATCGAGGGGAAGTCCACGTGCAGGGGCACCGCCGCCTTCTTCTCCCCGCTGATCACCATCTCGGGGCTCCTGTTCTTGTAATCGTGGTTCGCGCGCTTGGGACTGTCCAGGAAGCTTCGCTTGCCCAGGCTCTGGGGACAGGCGGACTTGCCGATGGAGGCCTGGCTTATGTTGCCCCGGGAGGCGCTCTTCCTGCTGATGAAGGGCGAGCTCTTGACGGACTTGAGGCTGTCCTCGACGAAGGGCAGGTTGAGGGTGTCCTTGCTAGAAGTCAGGGACCCCGCGGACACGCCGTCGAAGTCGTCGAAGCCCGCCTTGAGGGGCACCTTCGAGGAGTTCATGTCATGGCAATTTAAGGTGGCTTTTGAGTTCTCCCCGTACAGGTCTATCCCGTATCGGGGGCTCAGGCTGTTTTTAATACTGGTGGGCTCGAAACTCGCGAAGTCGCCGAAATCCTGGCGCAGGGGAGAGTCCTCTTCCGCCTCGGACTCCTCCTCTCGTAAGTCCTGCAAGGTCATCAGCTCTAGATCCCTAAGAGACGGAAGTCGATACGTCAGAGCAACGTACAAGCTTTCGCGCTGGCTTTCGACATCGAGACGGGGCTTACATGTCGGCTGGCTGGAAGTGGGAGTTGTTTTGATTTCGCGCGTCGATGCCTTCCTGGCTGTGATAGAAGCTGACGCGCTCGAAGGCCTTGGAGTCGATCTCCGGGAGGAGCATCGTGGCTATGTCTATGAACGTCGGCCTCTTCGTCGCCTTGTAGCTCCAGGTGCGTCTCATCAGGTTGTAGAGGGAATCGGGACAGTTCTCCGGGCGTTCCATTACCCCTCCCTCGATCACGTATCGAAGTATCTGGACGTGACAGATTCGCAACGCCATTAGAGATACGACACTGGTGATTTTCGCTGTAAGAAATTACTTCGTGCTTCGAGCAATTATTCCGATAAACAAAAGTGTATTACTGTTCTGTACGATAAAGTAACACGATTGGCATGATTTATTTTTAATAAATAATCGTTGGCATAATTTATAGTAATTAATATTCTGATTAATAATAGGTACTTGTCGTTCCAAATGTCTCTTCATTCCGTGAAAAACACGGTTTTTGTATATTCCTTAGCAAAAATTACCGTCTGCCGGAGTATTAACACGTTCCGTGCCGCGTGGGGTGTATACGCCCCACACTGAATTTTCCATTCAGACTATTTAGAGTTTTCCTTGCAAAGCGACAAATTAAAAAGGAATTATAAATGGTACTTTTATTTATCTTGCTCGTTGAGATGTATAGGTTTAGTTTGCTGTGATCTTAGCGAGCAGCAGTGTATTTCGGGTAAACTTTATTATATAATTATATTACGTATTTACAAAAAAAGTGTGTTGTAAAAACAAACCTAGCATAACGGTTTCGTGACCGAATTTAAGAACCAAAAGCTGTGTGTCGTGAGTAAATCAGATCTTTGTAATGTATATTGGTTTCACGTTGTGTAATTTCATGTCTATCGATTGAATCATTCTTCAATATCCTACGATATCTGTTAAAATATATCAATTCCAGTCTAAGTTGTCACAGAGTAGTAGAGTGACCTTTAAAAAAGAATCCTTTCTTACCAAGTATAAAAATCCCAAGTCATACGTTAGAAAAAAAAAAACCATAATAGTCTGACCAGATACACCTCGCATGGCTTAAACCAAGATATCACAAAATTATTTCCAAAATAAATCAAAACCCGCACGCAACGTGTTAATCGGCACGATTAATCCCAAACATCATCGATCGATGAACTCGCTCACCTGTTCGTTCGACAGCCCTTGATAAGGTTGCGATGCCAGGGTCACCATTTCCCAGAGAACCACCCCGTAGCTCCACACGTCTGAGAAACTAGTGAACACTCCATCCTTCAGGCTCTCTGGCGCCATCCATCTCACTGGCAGGAGACCCTTCGTTCCCTTCCGATAGTAATCCGTCTCGTAGATGTCCCTCGTCATCCCAAAGTCCCCGATCTTGACTGTCAGGTCCTCAGCGACCATGCAGTTCCTGGCAGCCAGGTCTCGATGCACAAACTTCTTCGCGGCCAGATACGCCATGCCGTCCGCGATCTCGATGGCCATCTGCAGGATCCTCTTCAGGGTTGGCGGCTCCTTCGTGAAGTCCTCACAGGTGTCCGGCCTGTGGCTGCGCAGGTACCTTTTCAGGTCCCCGTTAACCATGAGCTCCATGACGACGAGAGTCGGCTGCACCTTCGACACCACGCCCAGTAGCCTGACGACGTGGTGGGTGTTGAATGCCCTGCAACAACCACGGCGCCGTGAAACGTCCGCTTGGAAGTTGCGCGCTCGGAAGTTCCTCGCTTGATTTACTCCAAGGGCCGCTTAAGTTATTTAGCTTGGCGTACAAACGTAGTAGGGTAAGACTTCAAGTGGCTGGTAGGATTGCGTGTTAAAATAGCGCGTTGTCTTGACTCGAAAGGGATGGCGTGGCGAGTCTCGTAAGTTTTGTCAATGAATCGTGTACTCTCTTTGGTCGTGTATCGTGCAGCTGTGAAATGTATAATTGCGCGCTTTTTGTTTTTATCGAGATCGAGAAGTACGAGGAGCGTGAGAATTAGGATGATTCGAATGATAACATCGTAGGTATTAAAAAATAAGGGTGATTAATCTTGGGTTTAGCTGGGATTATGGTTTGTGGTTTTGAGGATGGACTTTAACCGTTTTCAGTATAAATGATTATTTTTAAGTAAGAGAATTAAATTTGGGGGAAAAACGATTTAGAGGTGTTCGATTGGTGGATGCGAGTTATACGGATTAGGCCAAATGGTGTTATTGGACTGGAAAGGGTGGAAACGGGAGGAAAGTACGACACTGTTGCGCCATGCAGTTACGAGGAGGGCAGTATTACGATGCTGAGAAAATGCTCTTACGGTAGAGCTCGATCGTTACTACCGTTTTCAACGACCGATTACGAGCAGCAGCAGCAGCAGAGTAACCCGAGAAGCATTAATAAGCACATACGTGAGTCGGTTGCGACTCTAATAGTCAGGATATTATATATATAAGTGGATAAAATTATCTAGTAAGAGTGAGAGAGACCATAAAGTCGCGCGTTAAATTCGTTGCGATGCTATCGTGGAAATAGTCGTGGATAAAAGTGTTTAGTAAAAGTGTTTGGAGTATAATGTCACATCTTAAATCGGACTCTATCGTTATGATATTATGAATTATCCGGGGCAAAAGTGTTTCGAACATAAAGTCATAGGTTAAACTGGTTACAACTCTACACGACATTATAGATTACCACGGATAATCAATTCTAGTAAAAGTGTTCACACCATAATCTCGTATCTTAAATTCGACTCTATCCTTACGATATCATATTTTATTCAGGATAAAAGTGTTTCAAACACAAAGTCGCATGTTAAACTAGTTACGACTCTTTACGATATCATAGATTGTCGCGGATAAAACTGTTCATCAAGTATTCAAACCATAATATCATATCTTAAATTCCACTCTATCCTCACGATATCATCAATTATCCGGGATAAAAGTGTTCGATAAAAATGTTTAGATTACAAAATCGTTAAATAAGCACGTTCAAGATCTTACTTCATGACCGACGCCTCGTTGAGAAACTCGACGCGCTCCCGGTCCGTCGCTGTACTGTTGACGGTCTTCACGGCGCACCTCACTTTCGGCTTTCCCTTGCCCACGTCCATGACTATGCCCTCGTACACCATGCCGAAAGAGCCGTTCCCAAGTGAATTCCCGATCACGATGTTCTCCCTCGGCATCTCCCACTCATCGGGCACGTAGACCGCCGGGACGTACTCGGGATTGACCGTGGTTATCAGCGTATTCTGGATGCGCTGCGTGGCCTTCCTCTTGTAAACGTAGACGCCCAGGAAGAAGACCAGCACCAACATGATGCAGAGTATCGCCCAGAAGAACGTCCAGAAGGTGTTGTTCTCGTATTCCTCGATCGAGAAGAACTTCTTCTCGGTGTAATTCCCGTTTCCCGCCATGCTCGTCGCTCTGACCATCACCGAATACCTGCCGGCTGTGAGGCCCTTCAGCACGTAGGAGTTATGGTCCTCCGTGAACTTTCGCCTGGTGATGCACACGACGTCCGCTTTTATCTGCGATCAAGGAAACACGCTCAAAATCGCCGACGACACTGGCGCGTCTCTCGCGTTTGACGAGTCAAGTGTTATATATCTCGAATGGACGTTCTGTATTTCTATATTTCGAATGAACGCTCTATATTTCGAATGAACGCTCTATATTTCGGATAGACGTTCTATATTTCTATATTTCGCCTTCTATATCTCGAATGGACGTTCTGTATTTCTATATTTCGAATGAACGCTCTATATTTCGGATAGACGTTCTATATTTCTATATTTCGCCTTCTATATCTCGAATGGACGTTCTGTATTTCTATATTCCGCGTTCGATATTTCGAATGGATGCTCTATATTACTATATTTCGCGTTCTATATTTCATATGAACCTTCTATATTTGCATATTTCGCGTTCGATATTTCGAATGGATGTTTGATATTTCGAATGGAAATATTTCAATATTTCGCGTTCTATATTTCGAATAGACGTTCTATATATCTACTTCTCGCTTTCTATATTTCGAATGGACAAGTAAAGGTGGTGTTAATCAGCGTTTTGTAGTTTTCGGGCTTCGTCCGTTGCTCGTTAACATTTAGTTTATCCAGTTAAAGGTATGTAGACGATGAGACTGCAATTGTATCGCAGAGTGGAATTGGGTCGTTGAAAGTTGTGATAGATTTATTTAGGTGAAGTTGAAGCGTGGTTTTTTAACGCTTTGCACTCGAAAGGCGACTCTCGCTCGCCACGGCGTTTTACGCGGTATCTCGAGTGGCGAGTGAGGGGTGTCTTTGTTCGCGTTAGATTTTCTTGAGCTTCCAAGCGATAAGAGCGGTATACCAATACTTCAGGAAAAAATGAATAAGAAAGCAGAAGAATGAATGGCTCGAAGATCGAACGAGAATTTCGAGTTGCTACTCTATTTGAAGAAAAAAATTGTCAAGTGTAAAGCGTTAATATATAGTGAAGATCAATGAAGTGCAACTAAAGCTCTATAAAGTAAGGATTAGATTAATGGATAGGTAAAATAATTTGTCTTCATCCTTATATACGAAACTATTCTAAACCTGCTGCTACTATTGAAACTTTGACAACTTTCGATTGCGCTTTTACAAAATTCTGTTACGCTTTTGTCCGTGTATTTTTACTTCGTAGAAAATCACGATCACTTTAATCCACAACCCTAATCCGCGTCTTTATAAATTATACTATACCATACTTCATATTCGTGTATCACACAACTACGAATTTATCTCCATCGTGAAACTGAGCAATGACGCATAACAAATCTGCGTTAAAAGTTTGGTTAATGTTTCTCAGAACAAAAAATAACTCGTATAGGCAAAGTCGTTGGATAAGATATAGTTATATAAATATATGAAGATATAATTAAATAGATAAATACAGGCACGCGTCGAGGGATGAAGAATCGAGGAATCGATGACGTAAAAATCAACTCCAGGCGCATTCTACTCACATTCTCAATATCCTCCCTCTTGTATTCGATCTGATACGCGACGATCAGGCCGTTGGGTTGAGGCGGTTCCTCCCAAAAGAGGGTGACAATGCTGTTGTTCTCCCCGGATTTACTCAGCTTGAAACTGGCTGGAGGAATCTCATCCGCGCTCTCCAACGAGAGCGTCCGCTGGGTCTTTATGCTTTTCGTGGAACAGGTTTTGGCATTGTCGTCCACTTCTCGCGCCCTGCACGCCTCTATCTCGATCTTATAGGCGGTAAAGTGCCGCAAGTTTCTCATAACGTACATCGTATCCGTGCTCGGTACCAAGATCTCGCTGGTATCGTTCCTCGCGTGCTAACAAGAAATAAGCGTGAACGTCAGAAATGTCAAAATTAAATGCGACCAGCGGATTCTGCGAATTTTTGGCAGATAGTCTTGGTTTTTCTTATAGAGTCAATCGTTGAGAACACTGTTTTACATTGTGTAAATGTGTGAGAAAAATGGAAACGATACTCGAAAATGACGTAGAGAATTTTTCAATCGAGAATTGATATCGTACCTAATTTAAAAAATTTTTTTTTGATTATTGCGATAGGTATTCAAGGTAAAATATCACGCTTTGTGTTCGGTTGAAGTATCAGATTTAATATCGCGCTTGTTAATAATAATTGTGAACTTGTAATTTAACTACAGTATCATATAGCTTCTTCTACATATACAATTGTTTATACTTCTTTTACAAACATATTATTCCAGATAGACAATCAGAGAACGTCACTGATCAAAAATCTACATAAAATGTTCAGGCCCTCACGAGAAATCGTATTCTGATACGTAGTTAATTGGTTCACTTCATCGATTCCACACACTTGAGTAAATCAGTCACCGAAACAAGTGGTTCGCAGTGCACCACTTAGTTCAATTTCTAGGACAGTAGAACTCGGATAAAAACATATATGAAAGGCGTTTTAATCCGCATCCTAAAGAATAATCCTTCAAATCACTTCGATAGCCTGAGCTACCATTAACAGTTATACAACGATAAACCACCAAATATTACTATTAGAACACTGATCGTCTCAGCAGTCCTTCACAAGGAGACGAGAAAAATATCCAGCTTCATCCTTCTAGCTCGAAAGAAATTCGCGAGAATTTTTCAGGACACTTACCGTGTCGTTCTTTTCGTAATCGTGCGAGGAATCCCCGTCCTCTGATTCCAAGGACTCCTGGTCAAGCTCGATCGACATCTCGTTAACATCGCGCCTTCTGCGGGTGTTGATTCGCTTTACGTAGACCCTATTGTGCAGCGCATCCTCAAAGGCTATGGAACTGGAGACCTCCTTCTCCCGCATCGACTGATCGGCCTCTCGATCCGCACAGTTGCAGGTGCCCTTCTCCGAAAGCTTTGTCAGCTCGTTCTCCGACTCGGCCTTCTTCTCATCCTCGGGCAATGTCACGCCTTTCTCCTTCTCTGGCAGTAGAACAAGGGCTGCAAAGGACAAACATGGAGCTTGATAGGTGAGGAACGATGGTTGGAAAGAGAGAGAGACATTGGAGATCGCACGATGTTGGGTTCGCGCTGATGTTGGTTAAGAATTGGGTTGATCGATAATGTTGCTGATGATAGTTCGATATTTAAATAATATTTCTACGGTAGTTGGTTATTATTAAGTCGATGGTTGGATCGGTAATATTTCTAATAACGATTCGATATTTCAATAATATTTCTATAATGGTTGGTTATTATTGGGTCGATGGTTGGATCGATAATATTTCTAATAGTCATTCGATATTTCAATATTTCTATAATAGTTGGTAATGAATAGTTATACGTGATACTTGCGGTTTGGAACACATCGATGTGGGAAAACGAAAATTGTATTTGACTGGGCTTCGAGTGTTTACTGGTAGTTTAGACACTTTCGTGAATCATAAGCAGCGTGAGAGGAACTGATTAGAGAACGGCAAGCAGACTATCGGAGAGGTGGTTGATTGAAGGGTTTGTTCGTAGGCTTAAAGCGTGTTCGAATGCCTTTGCAACGCGTTATGACACGTTCTTGATCAATCTGACGATCACTTCGTTTGCAAGCTTCGATCGATTCTCGGTTTACGACTAATAGACATCGATATAGAATGGAGGCATTGAATAATGTCGATGTTAATATAATTATATCGAGACAATTCCTGTAGAATGTAAAAAAAAAATATATATATATATATATATATATATCAAAAATGAATAAATAAGAAAGAAAAAAGAA
>JBCFXI010001707.1:0-42829 GCA_038496175.1 Ampulex compressa
GAATGCCGCACTTATGCCTTTAGAAATGCCAAATGTTTTATTGCCTAGCGGACCTCTGAAATTAAGCAGAGGTCCGGTGAAAATTTTACCCCTAAGGTCGTAAAGCAATCGGCTGGTATTTGTC
Organism: Ampulex compressa; assembly: GCA_038496175.1. NCBI lineage: Eukaryota > Metazoa > Arthropoda > Insecta > Hymenoptera > Ampulicidae > Ampulex > Ampulex compressa. The sequence continues at coordinate 125 of JBCFXI010001707.1, forward strand.
GTTTTTTCGTGTCTTTGTTTGTTCGAGTTCGTTCGGTCTTTGGGACCGAACAGGTATCGTTCTGATATTCCTATTAAGTCGAGAATTTAAATACCGTTGTGCAAGCTCCAAGTGACGATACTGTTCGTTTAGCTCAGACGGTGACATTTTGATAAGAAATGATATCAAAGTTCTCTAGATGCGCTTGATGTGACCATTACTCCATGGTATATCTGTAGTTAACAAAATGTGCATTATTTTGTTTTTTGGGAAAGACTTCGGAAACACATTCGACGTGAATGCCACTCCTTTTTCCGAAATGATTCTTCTCGAATTCCCGAAGACAGCGCCTGTCTTCGTCCCGTAGGCAACGTGGGATCTGCATTGGATTTGTTTCTGCCACAATCACACAATCAACCATAACAAAAATAAGATAATAATTCTTTTTCGTAGATAATATTGGCCTTAAGTGATCGAAATGGCACGTAAACAGTGTCACATCGCTCTTTATTTGAGATAAGGTGTAGGCTTTCCTGCCTTCCTCCCTGCTACAGGGTGGGTCATCTACTGGTTTGTTTTTAAATTATAGGACATGGCAACACTGGTGTGACCGATTTGCTTAAAATTTGAACAGCTGGTCAGTCTGATATTCTGCAGCACGAAACAATCATGTTTTCGCTTGAGGAGCGTTTCGAAATATTAAAAACTTATTTTCAAAGTCAGTGTTGTGTAGCCGAAACCGTGCGAATTTTGAAAAGAAATATAAGTTGTGAAAAAACGCCAAGCGGAACCGCTGTAATGAAATTGGTGAAGAAAGTTCGTGAGACAGGCTTGCTATTGGATAACAGAAATGGTCTCCGAGCTCAGACAGTGCACACTCCCGAAAATATTGAGGCTGTGGCTCATAGCGTGAGACAGAATCCATGGACCTCAACTCGACGCCGATTACAACAACTGGCCATTAGTCGCACCAGCCTGAGAAGAATACTACACAAAAACCTCCGATTATTTGCCTACAAGGTCCAGATGACTCAGGAGTTGAAAGCCAATGACCATCCGCTTCGATATCAGTTCGCTGTGTGGGCCATAGACCAGCTCAATAATGACGTCGATTTTTGTCGAAAAATCATCTTTTCAGACGAAGCGCATTTCCAACTCGGCTATGTAAACTATGTAAACAAGCAGAACTGCCGGATTCGGGGTTCGGAACAGCCACACGTAATCGTAGAAAAGCCAATGCATCCACCAAGAGCGACAGTTTGGTTACAGAGCCACGTTGACCAACTTTTTATGTCCTCAAATCGATGCTATGAATGTGGACCACCTTTGGTTTCAACAAGATGGTGCCACATGCCATACAAGCCGACTGAAAATCGATCTCTTGTGCATCAAATTTGACAACCGAATAATCAGCCGTTGTGGAGATGTCAATTAGCCTGTGCGGACCTGCGATTTGACGCCGTTAGAGTTTTTTCTGTGAGGTGCCGTTAAGGATCGATATTATGCGGATAATCCAGAGACAATTCCAGCTTTAAAACATTACATCATGACTGTTATTAGCGAGATAGAAACTGAAATCGCAGGGTGGCTTACTGTAAAGTCAGCGGAGGGAGCCACATGAACGAAATTGTTTTTCATTCTTAAATTGGAGACTCCCACCTTCACGATAAAAAAAAATTTTATTTTAAATATTGATGTAGACTCATTTTATAGAGTTTTTAAAAACAAACTTTTAAATGGCCCACCCTTTACATTCTGCGAAAAAAAACTAATAAAATACCACCTTTTTTACAGAGAATGATGAATAATGTGTCTAGAATTTTTTAATGACTCAACATTTAAGGCACATTTTTTAAAATCAAATTAACATTACTTTTCAGAAATGTTCAATTTAAAAAATTACGCAATTCTACATAAAAGAGAGCTTTAACTGATATAATCTATAGATGGTCTATACTATTATATTATTATATATTTCGGTTCTAATATTTACGCCTTGTTTGTAAGCATAAACTTTCAATAAATATTTACAATAGAGCTATTTATTATTATATTTATTATTATATCAATTGAATTTATCATTGCAGAAACATCGCGTTATAATACTAAAATTTGAAAAAATCAGTAATTTCGTTATGCATATTAACACTCACACATGCAAAAAATAGTAGTGTTACTATGTAAAATGATAACGGTTAGTTTCATAATAGCACGCATTCTATTGACGTGGAATATAATACTGTAACGCCGGCTCAGGATGAAGCGTTATGCCAGTAGAGCGACGGTTGTCAATGGCCTTGTTGGCAACAAAAAACTTGAGAGAAAGAACGCGCCGACTTCGCGATTGCCAGACGTGATCTTGATATCGTGCAAAATATCCAATTGTACATTAATAAATAATCCATTGTTGTGTTATGGAATCTTCAGTGAGCACCCCCTTGCGCAACAATGCATTAAAAATGTGTTGGCTTAAGTAACAACATATTGTTATAAACCAAAATTTCTTGTTTGTGTTTTTAATGGTTAAGTAGTATATTATTTAACTGGTTTTATATGGATCTATTAAACAGATTTGGCAATAGCAAAAGTTAAGGATTTATATCTTTGTAAAAGAAAATTGTTATATTTTCGCAGTCACTCAGAATTTGCAAAAATTTGATTAGAAAATTTGATTAGATGCGTTAAAATGATCTGACCAAGTACCAATCAACAAAGCGATCTAATATTATTCCAAGCGATGATAAGAGAATTGCACTACCGAAGAGACGAATTTGCATATATACTGAAGTTTAACTCCTGATGCTATCAAAATCAACAACCAAGCAGACACTGAATGTGTTTATTCTGTACAGATATTATCCAGCGTTCGATTTCGGATATACATTCTCAAAAAATGGCGTACAGATGTCTGGCAATGCTCGCGGCCAATTTCTTGACTGTTTGTCTCGGAGACTCAAGTATATCATGTTCAAAATGAAACATTTTTCAATCCATGCAATTGATAAAGCGTAGATGATCTCGACGGTTTTCTTCGAAGAAAAGTCATGAACAATTTAATAGTTGTAGCGAAATAACATGTAGAGCTAAGCAATGAATCCAGAAATTTATTATTTTGTTTTTCCAAGGGTCAAATGTTACTAGGATAACCTTTTGTTACAAGGTCTCTGTTGAACGTCAAAGATTTTTCAAATAATAAAACATTTCATCTTCCTTCAGCCTAAGCGTGACATTCCACTTATCAAGATGACACTTGTTCTATTATGTCTATCACGTTCGACTGTCTAAAACGATCAATAACTCATAATCTCGCAATCCAGAAGACCGCATTTTGCCTGAAAATGTAGCTGATTAATCAAAGTAAAGAAACTGTACAGAAGTCTATAAAAGACAATAGAAAGCACGCGATCACTTAATGAAATTCTGCCTGAAGAGATTTAATTAAGTCCCTTTTGAAAACCTAAATAGCCTGTTTACACATGGCACCAACCACATCACTTACAAAGAGATATTGGCAACCCGCACACTGACTTTTTTTAAACTTTATAGGTTATCTGAAGATTGTGGCATGAGCATTATTCCATCTTCTGTTCCTGCTACTTTTTAGTAATTTGGGTTGAAAACATCTCTTAACTCTTTGGGGCAAGGTAGGATTAAAAATGTCCCACCCTTTTGATACACGGTAATGCACGGTAGGATATTTTCAGATCCAACTCGAAATATTGAAGTAGCTGCACGTGCATAGGTTTATATTTAGTCTTACTTACTAAGAGCAGTTAGTAATGCCATCAACAAATCGAATTTGATTATTATTTTTTTATACATAGTTACTTCTGACTCTCCTCTTGCTCGAAATATATATGAGAAACAAATAGTCCCCGCCAGCAGTTATAAAAACTGCTTGACAACTGCTAGCAAGAACAGTTTATTTAATTAATTATTTTTTTATTTTTATATTATGTGATTCCGTTGTTAATAAAAATATACCAATCCTGTTTAATTTAAAACACAATGAAATTTCTGTGCAACATACGTATGCTTTATTCTCTTAAATCCTGTGTCCCAAACGGTTAAAGGATAAAGGAAACTGCGTTTTTTTAATGTACCAAATATCTTGGAAACTATAGTAAATATAAAAAAATTGCTACACAGATAAAAATTGAGTGGTTTGCAATTCTCTAATTACTTTTGCAGAGTACTTTTTAAAAACTAATGGTTTAAATAAACAGCATCCATAAATTCTTGTAGCAAGACATTTTTATTCTTCTAATAAGGTTAACAATAATATGTGTATTAACGCATTTCTAATAGTAGCATTTCTGCTAGCTCTTCATTTATTTAAACGTAACGGTATAAATAATTCACGACGATATCAACAGAAATAAACTCGTTCTTGTAAAGTTTGAATCCACAATTGTTTATATTAGCACCACATCTATGTTGTTGAAGTACAGATTTCACGTTATTAAATCGATTTTGTACATTTAGAAGAGAAATTTTTGTAATTTTTCACTTGACCAGTAATTCGTGGTCTTCACTTTATACTCAAAATTAACAGCGTTCTCACTCTCTTTAAGTAGGTAGACATCATTTTTAAAAACACTTTCTTCTTCCTCGTCAAAAGTTGCTTCCCTTTCTTCATAAAATTCTAATTTACGCGATGCACAAGGATTTTCAAATTACAATACGAGATCATCTTGAATTACAATATTCTTCTGCATAGTCCTTATAATTGTATCCAATATAACATTTCCCATACTAGTTTAACTCATTGACAATTTATTCTCCGACGCTCACGGACAGAGCGTCAAGTATCAAACAGTTTATGCCGTAACAGTCATGGGCAGAGCGTCAGGTACCATACAACTTATCTTGGGCAGAATAACGCGTTCAAACTGTTTAGTCTCCCAAATATATCTAAGTCTGTGACAAGATTCTTTGCTTCCATTGTTCCTTAAGGCTATTTTAACTGAAGAAGGAGACGTGGTTCAGTTTTTAATTCAGTATGCCAGCGACTTTGAAACCGATTATACAAGTCTTTGCACGAGAATTTAGAACTTTATCAGCTCTAAATATCGTTTTCGTGAACCATATAAAATTGTATTTCTGTTATTCAACATGGATAGTAGTAGTCGACAATCATAAACGCCAGTGCTAATGATCATCTGAACTCAATCTTACAATACGAATGTATCTTACTAACAAGATACATATAAAACGCGTTTCCTTATATTTTTTATTACGTACTGAAGTGTTTCCAAAGATGAAAAAACTAGACATTTTTTGAACCAGAATTTGTAATTTTACTACACAACAGCAACAATGTGTATTCTATATGATATCTTTTCATGTTACGAAATTACGCAGTCGTACCAGACAGAAGCACATCATACACGCTGTGCGTAAAACCAGAAGAATAAAGGGCTTTTGTCATTTTAAGCGTTGACTTATAACATGTGACGGGCACCGTTTCAACACCAATGAGGAAAGGGATATCAAGAAATAAAACAAAGATAGAATTTATTGAAATTAAACATTCGCAGGTCCGTGGCTCCAGTATTATTTCAATCATAACAGGAATAGGGGAGAAGTTCCCATAACATTTAAACACTTCCATTTATCATTAATACCTCCCTGAGCTTGAGTTTTAACCAGCAAGATATAATCATTCGTATAACGTTCTTAATCAAGTTTTGCTCCAACGAGCCATACGTTCGTAAGATATTTCTGAAGGATCTGAGGCGCATTCGTCTACGTATCGAAGCGTCAGAAACATCTGAAATGACTAACACATATCTTTGTTTTCCAATTAGAAGTCCTCGTAGGAATCAAGGCATACTTGATTGCGTATTGAAGAGACGGACGGTCTTCGATTCATTCTGATTCAAAAATCATTTTCGGGAGAACCGAAGCGTACTCATCAAAGAAAGAAGTTTCAAAGAAACCGGAAGAATTGAGTCAGTTGGATGAGTAGCCGTATTAAACAAAAACTTTGCGGTAGACAGGAACTCCAATTTAAACAAGTTTATCTTGAGTTAGAGAAATAAATAAAAATCTTCATTTGTGAAAGAGGGTTTTGTTGCCATCAATATCTTTCCTCAACCTCCAAAATTCATCCAAAACAACTAGTCGATGTGCCTCATCCCAGGGGAGTATCGTGTAGACATACTTGACCCAAAAACGGCACATTCCTTTACTTCAAAACAACATAAATTCGATAACAACGATAGATCGTGACGAGCGTCATTGGTTCATTGGAGCATATTGATACAACTATACATATGTATATTTTTAGCAGTATTATTATTTGTTCCTTTTCTGCAATGTTTTTTACTTCTATTAACTTTTAAATTATGTTCATCCTTAGCATGTCTTGTGACGTAGAATGGTTTATCTGCGGGTCAACCGCCGAATGTAAATCATCTCAGAGTCATAGTTAAATGGGCAGAAACTTCTGCGGTCTTTGAATAGCTGGCCTAATATATAAGATGGACAACCCACCGTTTTTAATCAATTATACTGAAGTAGCAAACAATAAGGAATGCTCAAGAACGCACTCGTTGTCTACCCGTTGCGTATATGACGAATCAAGACCGCATGGAGGTATCACCAATTTTTACTAACTGAGCGAATAGGAGAAAGACAGTTTTCTCGGTATAAGTACAGAGATTTTGAGACGCCAGCAAAGCACTCTGATTTTGTAACTTAGCGATACGATTACTTTGTTACTTGGTTCTTCAATTTACCGTCCTCTATCGATTATTAGACATAGTCATAAAAGCGCTAAATTTATGCAAAATACCTTTTTACTTTATTAAGTATTTTCATCATTGGCCGCATATATTAACCCAGGAGTGCGGCGATCTACAAGCGTACTGGAAAAGTCGAGAAAATCGCAGTCCAGTTTGATAAATCGTTTATTCAAATACGTAGGATACGAAATGGCAGAAAACTTCAGATAAGGAAATTCATATATAATTAAATATATATTTACATAAACGACTTTTACTGTGGAAAGCGTGCTATATATTCAAACGCTCTTTTTCTTCAAATTTCAATAACTAATTAAGCCAATCAGCCTCCTCCTAAGGGAGCGTCGCATAGACACGTTTGACCTGAAAGCTGTTATTTTATCCGTAATGTAAATTCGGTGAAAGTGGAGTGTAATAAAAAATTGGCAACGGCATCTGTTCATATCAGTCAGTTTAAAATAAAAAATGCAAAATTATAAATTATAACTCACACAATTTCAATTGATTATCAATGGTGTAGTAGCATAAAAATAATGTAGGATAGTCATAGCTTAACTCTTTGGGATACGGTGGGATTAAAAATGTCCCACCTTTTTGATGCACAATGATGCATGCTAGGATGGTTTTCAACCCAGCTCAAAATATTGCAGTATACCTCCACATTGCAAATAGTAAAACTATTTGAATCCCAGCTTGTAAGAACAAATTTAAGTGAATCATTATTATTTTCTTATGCTCTTATATTGTGTGATTACTTTATTAATAAAGATATACGAATTTTGTTTACTTAAAACGGAGTAAAATTTCTGTGCAACATGGATTTGTTATATTTACTGAAATCCTGTGTTCCAAAGAGTTAAAAGTCAAATTATTACTTAGATTTTATATTGAATCATGTAAAAAGTTTTTGAAATAATATTATCGATTTTATGTTAATAATTTTGGCTAATATAAATTAATCAAAAATTATTTTACGCTTATTGCTTAGAAATACCTTGCACATTTACAATTTTATATTTCAAAACATGTATCATAAGCATACATATCTATATAAATAATAAATTGGAAGTTACTAATCAAAGACTACTAAAAAACATTGGAGAGAAAAGGATTAATATCGATGCTTCTTAGTAACTGAAGTCGACATAAAGTCCCTTGCCTGTAATTATTATAAACAAGGTACTTTTGATATTACAATAAAGCTAATAATTTTATTACTCGAATTATAAATGATCACGTGCGGGATAATCCTTTTTATAATTAATTAAAAATCAGGGATAGGAATCTAATCAAACAAATTATCAAGCGCCACCAAAAATAACATGTGGCTCAACGATATTGAATCATGCATAAATTCTTACTATCAGTAGAGGTCCGAAAAAATTAATCGGGACTGGTATAACTTATGTTAAGCTTCAAACAAAAAATCGCTTTCAGTTCCATCTTCTGCATAGTATAATAACGTCCACGTGGAAGGAGGCAAGTGGGAAATAGGGGAAAAATGCAGTGAATGGCCAGAGCTCATCAAACTATTCATAGAGTTCAGCTTTTGTTCCTCTCTCCACGTCTCAGTTACGTGCGCGCGAGCTGCATTGTGGACTAAAAACCTTTGACGTCAGGATTTGTCAAGGATTTTAGCGCCAGTGAATGTTGTCGAGTTATTCTTCAGAAAGTAATTAGATGATAGAATTACGCTTAATTTTTTGTTATACAAGAATGTTATGCTGATTTTAAATTAATTTGCATTTTAATTTGATGTAACATATTGTCACGTACTATCCGCAACTGTCGAATTTAAGTTGCGATTTTGCGTCTTCCCGATTTATTTTCCGAGGTTTTAAGATTACGAAATTTACGGTTTCGGGGCAAACGTGTATACGTGACACTCCCCTGGGATGAGGCAAATTAATTAAAACGTTGGGCGAAGTTTTTAAGAGATTCGGTGAATTCCTTTACGAAATCACCGTAAGGGTGAGGATATTCGGCACAAGATTCAGGTGCGAAAGTACCAGGTTGAGGAGGATGTTCGATACCGACGACACTTTATTTAGCAATAAAGGCTTTTATTATTTTCTCTAATTTATTATAAAAATGTTTAACCTTTGAGTTCCGTTCACCGCGTACATTACATCTAGACTGTTTACTCGTCAAACCGATCGATCGCTTGGGGTCCACCGATCGCAAAATTAATGCACCTCAACCTTTCCGAAAACGATTTAGATCGGGACGAATCGTGGTTCTTGACGATTTTCCAATAGGCAAATGAATGCGTCTTGTATCCTCCGTCTAAGTTCCGATTAAAAACCCGAAGATGCGGGTTGGGAATTTCACACAATCCGGAGATTTCGATCGCAAAATGTCTTGAAATTCTTAATCCCTTGTTACCCGTCGTAATAAATTTTCTTTATTTTGTGCCGTAACCAAGTTTTTTTTTGTATGTATATTGTTACCCGTACGATTAACAATGGGATATACGAATTAATACGAGATAAATAAATAAATACTAAACAAATAAATGAATAAATATAGAATAAATAAATAAATATGGAATAAATACGTAGATAGTTGGGGGGACTTATACAGAGAAAGGATATTTTACAATATATATGGCTCGACGTCGACTCGGGCAGCTACCGTTGCGAGCTCGGGATCCGGACGCCGACGGTTTTTGCAAAAATTATAATTTTCGCTACTCACAAAAGGTGAGCCCTTTCGTAGCCAGATTACGACGAAGATCGACTCCTATAGTTCGTAGAGGGCACGGGTCCCACTCCCGGGTATGGAAGATTTGCTTCGCCAGTCCATTCCCGATTCGCTACAGTTTACACTTTTAACTTCGTTGCACGATGGCTGCTCCCCGAGTGTCCCGTTGATTCCATTCCGGAGCTCGACGCGTTCCCAAATCGCGAGCGTCACCCCTCGGCAGGTTCTCGAAACGCGCCAACGCAGAGTCGCACGCCTAGGAGGCACGGTCTTAGAAACGCATGTAACCTAAACGGTTACACCCTCGGATTCTTCAGAACACCGATACACAAAATTAATGCCTCTCAAAACGTTCACGAGAATCTTAAGCTTCGGTGTCCCTTCGATATTCTCCAATTATCGGTACGCAAAATAAATGCACCTCAAATGTTTTAGGAATATCCTTGAACGTTGGTATCTCAACGGAGAGAACTCGTAAGGAAATTTTAGTGCTAAGTTATTTCTTACTTATGTTTGGATCAGGGAGATCGTGAGAAGTCTGAGGTCTAACGTCCGGCTGAGTCGCAAATTTTACTAGTAATAAGTGTTCGCCTCCTGAAGGTTTTCCATATATATATACTGTTGGAAACCTACCCCTTCCTAGCGAAAAAATGCAGGGTATGACGAGGTCCTGCACGTGCATCTGTGGCATGTGCGTTAGCTTTTTCTATCTGAGGGTCCTAAAGTCTTAAGCGTTGACAATAAATAGATGCCTTTGAAGACTCTAGGAACTTCTTGTCGTCTTTTGCTATTAAGATGCAATTTTATGGGTCTAGACTTTTGAGCGCTTGGTTTCCCTACCTTTTGTTTATTGGGATTTCTAAAGATCCTTGAGTTTTTCCCTTTTACTATCGCAGACCCAACATTTGGGTTACTGGCATGCAGGTGCTAGGTTTCACTCTGGTTTGTTTCTCAATTTCCTTTTTCCATAAGCGTAGGGTTGACGTACGTAACAATATACAGATTTTTCTGTGTAGATCTAGTACCGGTTAAACCGCGCGCGTGTGTGTGCGTGCGAACTGTACAACGTTTTGGATTTTGAACCTTTCTAATTTCAATGAATTCATATTTTGCGAACTGATGAGTAATTTGATTGTTACAACTAATTATTTTCTAATCATCCACAACTTTCCCGATACCCCATACTTTTACTTAGACTAATATGAATTTGAAAAAATAATGAAGTTTATGTTTAGTGTTATTATATACATCAAAGTATCTTGAAGATAGCCGTTACTTGATAGCAGCTCTATTGACAGGCGCTGCATTGAGGTCCTTGCTTAAAATCTATATTGTTTCCCCCTCTACCTTTGTTTTTATACTTCTGTTCCCTTCGCTTGTTTTTGATTACGGGTCTAATGGCGTGATCGTGTACTCTTCTTAAATAAAATTTTGTTGCAAGGAGTTCGTTGTGAGTGCGTCACTAACTCTGTGCCAACAGGTTATGGGCCTAGACTACGTGCGAATTCATTTATCTTGCAAACAGTACTGTTGAACTATCTCCCAACGTGTGACGTTAGGCTGCTTGTTGTAACGTGTGCATCCTCATTGTCTTGTGCTCAAAAAAAACGAAAGAGAAACGTCGCGTTATGGCTTGAGTACGACGAGTGCTTCAAAGGTGATCAAAAGGCAAAATCGGACATTGTACTTTCGATAAGTGCAAACGAATTAAAGCAAGTCAAAGGATGTACGACTTAGCGAGACGTGTGGATGTGCCCGGAGAAGATCTATCAATCCAAAGGAACGGCGCGTAAAGCTACGCTCTGCTGAAGCAATTGGTTCTGCAACGCATGAATAAGAACGAAGACGTTCGCGAACACTTAAGAAGAGTTTTCGATGCAGTCGATAAGCTTGCAGAAATGGATGTGACCATAAATGCCGACTTGCTCGCGATACTGTTATTGTACAGTCTTCCATCAAAATTGGAAAACTTGCGTTGCGCAATCGAGGCTCGAGATGACTTGCCATCGCCAAAAGTATTACGCGTTAAAATCATCGAAGAAAGCGAAACTAGGAAGCACGACACGCGGAGTGATATAAAAAACGCTTTCTTGGCGAAGAAACAATCGTGCTAAGAATGGAAAGCAGCGACGAAAAATTCCTCAAACAGCAAGGCGAACACCAAAATAAAGTGCTTTCGGTGTCGAAAAATCGGACCTAAATCTTCGGAATGTCGGCAAAACTTTCAGAAACCGGACAAAATACGAAACCCGCCGAAAACTATCTTTTCTACGGTAAAATCGGTTCGTGCGCCGCCGATAGCGGTGTTCATGATATGGTTCAAGCGGCATACGTTAATCGCGACCAAGCATGGTGTCCAGATAGCAGCTGCTCGTCGCATCTATGTAAAAATCCAGGCGATTTTTCCGATGTTTGGGGAACAGAATCTGAGAAGCTGCATCAGGCAAATAATGCGTCTACGGATGTTAAAGCGCGTGAAAACGTGAATGTCGTGATAGATCAGGGACGGGGTGTCAAAAACGTGAAATTATCCAACGCGTTGTTCGTTCGTGACTTACGCACAAATCTCTTATCGGTCGGTAAAATCACAGACAAAGGTTATCGAGTAATCTTTGAAAAGAACTCTGTCGAAATACTCGATGCTAAAGGTAACACGCTACTTGTCACTAGACGTGAGGATGGACTATATTACATTAAAACTGAACACGAAAGTGAATATGCGGCAAACGCGATGTCTCAATCGCCGATTAAAAAAGATCGAGGATGATGACTCAACGAGATTCAACGAAGAGGACCTGGTAGACCTCGGCTCATTCGAACTGGACGAAGAGGTCGTCCGCGAAAACAATATAATGTCGTCGAAGCAAAAATCATACAAGAAGAAATCTTTCTAGCTGAGATACCTCTCACGCAAACCGTCGCAAGCCTAAACTCTACTGAGTGGTATGACGCCATGGCCAAGGAATTAAAGAGCATTATTGCAAACGATACTTGGGACATATGATAGTCGATCGTCCGGAGGTCGGTCAGTCATCGGAAGTAGGATATTGTCGTAATATTGACGTAAAATATTATCTTGTTGTAAGAAGTTCGTTGTGAGTGCGTCGCTGACTCTGCCCCAAGAAAGTGAATAAATCGCGCGATTTTATAACACTTAGGTACATAAAGGACAAATTCTCATAAGCGTCTCGTAAGTTACGTGGCCGAAAAAAATTTAACAATCTATTCGTATAATCGTTTTTCTCTTGATTTCTTTCAATAACAAAATAGTTTCAGTATTTTATTTTTTGGTATAATTGTTTCATTGTTCGTTACAAAAAAAAATTACAAATGAAAGCCGACTCAGACTAAAATTTTTAGAAAATTTTTCAAACTGATATTTGTATGGTTTGTTTGAGCAGATCGTAGTTCATATAATTTTATTATTTTCACTGACTCTTATGTTCTGAGTACGATGCTCTAATTTTTTTCTGCCCGCTATCGCTTTGCATGGTTTCTTTCACCAACTTTTGGTTAATTTAACTAACATGTAAAAATAAAATAAATTTTATTGCAATATGTTAATGGTGATACCCTTCTATACATTGAGAGACAGTGTTACAGAATGACCATTATACACAGAGTTATTTTTCTCATTAATTTTGTTTACAAACAGCGCAAGTTTATATTGGGTTGCAAAACTAGAAAAAGGGGTTTATAGTACAGTAACGACCTTAACCGTAATTATGCATAGTTCCTAGTTTATTGGAAAGAATTTTATCGTCTTCAATATTTTCCTCATCAAAAACACTTGTTTTAGGTGTTTGTCACGCTTCATTATTTTAGATTATATTAGATTATGTATTATTATTATAGCAACAGAAAATAAAAGTGCAATATGGATAATCAATGAAACAGACTTACTTATTATATGTTGGAATATGAAAGTAGTCCAGCTCAAGAAAGAATAAACATTATAAAGATCATAAACGTGTGCGACTGAAGGAAGAGTATTTGGGCTATAAGGCAGCAAAAGAATAGCGATTGGGACAGAGTGCATAGTTTAGTTTTAAGTAACGCAAGGTTTTCAGAAATGTACGTAGACGATGGTTTTATGAGTGTATACGAATGAGGTCTTAGAGCAGAAGGGCGTTATTTAGAAGAGAACACAGAGTCACAGAGAGTCATAGAAAACAGAGCACAAAGTACAGAGTCAGAGTGAGTCAGAGTCAGAGTAAAGAATTAAGACATACAGTAAGAGTAATTTATTTGTATCATAATAGCAATAAAGTCCCTTTGCCTATAAACAGAAGTTACTAGCGAAATGGAACTTGAGCCAACTCCATCAATCCCACATATAGGCCGAAATGTCAACCGTTTTTGAGATATATATATTTTTGTATGTTAAAATCATCATTGAATTTCCTTCATTTTTCACGTATGTTTAAAATCTTTTTACAAAATTGTGAACTTTCTCGAAAATTCCATATTTCTATGAAATAATCTGACAAGTATCGTGGATTCGGTTATGTCATTTTTTCGAGTAATTTATTGGCGAAGAATATACTTTACTTTTGCATATTTTACGAATGTCTACATAAGAAGAGAAGTGTACAAGGTTTCTGCCAGAATTTCGATGGCGAATATTAAATAAACCTGATCCACAGCGACTAGAATGCTTTGTAACAAAGAGTTACAAAGTGTTTACTTACTTTTACTCGGTTAATTGTTCTGGTTGTAGTTTCTATGATAATTTAGAATGTTAAAGATTGTTACAACTCTATTATTAGCAAATTTGTATTGCGGGTAGAAGAACAAATTTCGAGTCAAACGTTTCTATACAACACCACCCTGGGACGACGCTGATCGGATTAATAAGTTGATGGCATTTTTTAAAGCAAGAGCGTTTGAAGAAAAAGCAAGACTTCGCAGTAAAGGACGTTTGTTTAAATACCTAATTCTATATAAATTTCTATATAAATTGTGTGTTCTACTTTTCTTAAGGAATTTATAAAACTGCGATTTTCTCGACTTCTTCAGTACGCTGGCAGATCGTCGCACTCCGGATATTTCGAAATGTCCAAAAACTGTTAAAACTCTGTGTTCTAATTTATTTCCCAAAATATTTTGGCAGATCACCGCATTTCTGGGTTAATATTTCCAACCACAGATGAAAATACTGAATGAGGTAAAAAAATACCCCACATAAATGTAGCTCTCGTATGACTATGTCTTATAACTAAAAGAGTACGGGAAATCGAAGGGCCGAGTGCTAGTTGATCGCGTCGCAATATTACAAAATCAGAGAGCTCTGTCCACGCCTCAAAATCTGCTTACTTATAGCAAGAAAACTGCCCTTGCTCTATCCCTTTCATTAGTAAAAATTGGTAGTACTTTCATGCGGTCTAGAATCATCATGTAGGTAACGGGTAGAAAATGGGTGTGTTCTTGAGTAGTCCTTGTCCTTTGTTGCTTAAGTATTATTTTTTTAAAAACGGTGCGTTAGCGTTCTTATTTATTAAGTCAGCTATTCAGAAACCACAGAAGCTCTTGCCCATTTAACTATGGCTCTGAGATTATTTATGTTCGGTGGTTTAGCTGGTAAACCGTGATTTCCAGTTAAGGTCTTTTAATTTCCTTTAATTTTTCCTTACCTCGTTTACATTGACTACCGTATTCGCAACCTATACGGTAACATAAAGAAGTAACCTTATTCTCTTGCGAGGTGTGAAGAAATTGTAACTTTGTCGTAAATGATAAAACTGTTCTTCTTTGTTTTTCGCAAAATATATATTGTACACATATTTTTTTTCGCAACATTTGCTTTGAAAATTCAATTTCTGGACGTTGCCTGTCGTGCTTAAAGAGTCTCATATCTTCAACTTTAACTATACGTTTTACTTGATCGCACTAGTGTGCAAAGTCTTCTATTACTTTACAGTTTTAACTTTAATCGCTCATATAGATGTATCAACTTTAACTTGATCAGTCACAATGCCATTACACAACGTAATCTAAGAGTGTGCATAACACAACGTATCTAAGAATGTGCATTCAAAGCAAGGTATGCAAAAATGAATGTATCCCATAGGTAAACTAAGTGACGAATCTGACAATTGTAATTTACAACATTTGCTTCAAGGCTTATATCATATTGACACGAGGACTCATGTGGTTATAACTTACTCGACTACGGTTCATAGCGACATTTACCATACTTGTCCGCATGTCAACGCGACATAAACTTGAAGTTCATGTTGCAACAACACGATTACGAATTATTTGTAATTTCCACTTGTAGCATAAAATAATATTTCATTACTAGTTTAGATATCGTTTATTTAAAAATAGAACTTATTCTGTCTAGAATGCATACTATATTTTACTGAAATAAGATTTTATACTGCTAATTGCTCGTCTCTCATTTCCGTTTTAAATTCTATGTCGACATAAAAGTTGTCTGTTCTCTGATTTAGCTTTAACTTTCTATAAATTACACAAATAAGGTTATACGCTGATAATTGCTGACCAGGCATTCTATTTTTTTCTGTGTTAATTTAAAAGATGTATAGGCTACACTTTCTGCTCAATGATTCATTTGTAATAACGTCCTTTACTTCATTTTGTAAGAATATACTTGTAGGTCTGCAAAAAAAATTGATCAGCATTCGGATATGGAACGGAAATTGTGGTATCATTCGTTGGGAAAAATTGTTGAGACAGTGACGCGTGACGTGATAAAAGCGAACAAGTGAAGTAAAAGCAGAGTGATGTAGAGATTTTAAGGATTAGTGACAGAATTTGCTAGAGGACTTTCATGTCGTCATGATGGTTTTTATCCTATTCTCATTTTTATGTCTAGGCGTGAATCTACAGTACGTTTGTTGATGAATAGCGTACTGCTTAAGTAAGTTACCAGGAAATATTAAAAACTAAATATATGTTTATTTTATAATATAAGTATAGAAACTCGGGAAAATTTTGGTTTGATGCATAATACCTAATAAGAAACATAATATCAATAATTTGTAACGAGCGTCTGCATAAATGCATAAAAACACCAGGCTTATGAGTATTGGAATTTTCTCAAAAAATTTGGATAAATTACGATAATTTAATTCTTCACAAAGTGTATAATGTGCACTTAATGATGGAATATAAAACCTGCTAAAACATATAATTACAATGGAGATTGCAGTAAAGCTTCATATCAATAGTTTTTTTTGGAACGTTGTATTAGCACGTTAACCAACTTTTTCGTAGCCCACTATCACATGGACTTTTTAAGGTACTTAAAAAAACCTTACCAATTACTTAAAGAAAACAGCTTTAAATTGCAGAAACAAAAGTATCTGTAATTAACTATCTTTACGCGATAATGGGCATGCATAAGCAACAGCAAATACCGTATATGATAAGTGTAATGTAGGAGCGAAAATAAACTGCTTTCTCCTAAAATACTTAATTTTAGAGTTTTATGACAAAAAAAGTATTGCCATGCTCAACACAAACTGAAAGTTATATCCCTCGAAAAATTGATAAGTCAAAATTTATTACAGTTATTACAATAATGTTTATAATAACCGTTGAAAATAATTTCCCTGGACTTGTAGGAGATAAACTTAATTAAATAAAAAGGAGAAAAGCATAATGTGATTGTTCGAATTTTCCTCACCATCCACACTCTTCATTGTATCTTTCATCATTTTATAAAATAAATAGTAAGGATATATAATGTAATATTTTGAAAGTTTCAATAAGTGTCAGTATTAAATCGAATTTTGTGAATGAACATTTGATTCTGGGCAACTATATATTGCAATTATATTATATAGTGACTGAATTTATTATTATAAATATGAAAAATCTACTTAAGAAAATGATAATTTTTATGGCCGGTGTAAAACTAATAACTTATTAGTGAATACATACCGATATTTTATGACAAATATTGACTATTTATTTAGACTGCTAATAAGAAATGTTCAAAAAGCTATCCAATAATTACCAGCCGCGTTTACTTCCAAGTTATGCCTATCTGCTATTTATCATTACTTATAAATCATTGTGTATATTTACACCGCATATAGAACAAGAGAAGCAATTTACCACTAATCCACGTGCCGTTGAAGCTCTTCGGGGATAACGAGCCACCGAGCCATTCCTCAAGTGAAATGGCTGGGCTCCTCTTTGTCTTCGATGCCGAGGAATCTGGACTATCGGTTAGAAGAATTGCGGCAGCAGCTACCAATGCAAACACAACAAGGATGACTATACCGCCAACCAGCAAACGGCGCCAACTTCTTTGCTTGTCTTTCGTCATTAGGCCCTGCAACAATTAAACATGACCATATTGCGTGGTGTTGTTGCAATGGGATAGATGAGCTACCTCTTCTGATCTTAATAGCTCGATACAAGATATTTCCGATTAAAAGCAAAAGCACAATTCATATTTGATGTAACGCACAGTAACTAAACTTTTATTTCGTCCAAAAACTCTCTGTTTTAATAGGAGAACGACGTTTTGAATTGTATGTAACGTGCTTCTCAAGCTAAAATAAACCGTAGGCTTAGTGTGATAAATTCATAACAATTGTGTGTGAAGTTAAAAAGCAAGAAATGAAGGTCTTGAAAGGAAAACATTATTCATTATAAGGAAACATATCAAATCTGATAGATCTTGTTGAATTAATATACCGAGATATATGAAGGAGGAATGCAATATAATCTGTTTTAATACACTATCCTTGCTATAAATTACAATATCAATGATGTATAGATAATGGAATAAAGTATAAAGGTACCCAATAATAGTGTGGAAATACTACATTCAATGAAGAGTGCCTAACTCTTGTTCCTTGAAGATTAATATGTACAAATAGAGTAGTCATTACCCTTTTAACTCCGATACGACACTACAGTAGCTTCTGCGCATGTTATTTTAAACGGGAATCTAGTATAGTAACTCCGTGACGTATGACTATGCACCATACCACGTTTCCAAATATATCGCACAAACTTGTATCATAAATTATTAAAATGTCTATATTATCTTAGTACGTTTTTTTTAACCCTAAACCACCACCAGACACGAATCGCAATGTTTCATTGTTTACGAGCAGGCTACGCCGAATATTTCTGTACAAAGATTGAAACCGTTCTTTCTTGTAAGGGAATTTGTGCTATAAAATACGGCAGTGGTTAAGAAACCATTAGGAAATAAACTATTTTGTTTTTTGAATAGAGGTTTCCAAATGATTTATTTTTGTGGATATCCGACCAGAATATTTGAAATAAAATGAAAGAAAGCGAATGCGAGTTAGTAGAAAGCACGAATGTACGGAGACCTTTTTTTGTAATAAAACTATTTTTACTAATGAATTTAATTAAATATATAAATAAGAAATTAAGAATATAATATGAAGATTGCAGATGTCACGGACTATCCGCGACTGTCGAAGTTAAGTCGCGGTTTCGCGTTTTCCCGATTTATTTACCGAGATTTTAAGATAAGGATAATTACGGTTTCGGGTCAAGCGTGTCTATGCGACACTCCCCTGAGATGAGGCACATTAATCAACACGTTGGGCGAAAATTTTAAGGGATTCGGTGAATTCCTTTACGAAATCACCGTAAGGGTGAGGATATTCGGCACAGGAATCAGGTGCGAAAGTATCAGGTTGAAGAGGGTGTTCGATATCGACGACTCTTTCTTTTGCAATAAAGGCTTTTATTATTTTCTCTAATTTACTATAAAAGTTCTTAACCTTTGAGTTCCGTCCACCGCGTATTTTACGTTTAAATTGTTTACTCATCAAACCGATCGATCGCTTGGGGTCCGCCAATACGCAAATTTAATACGCCTCGAACTTTCCGAAAACGATTTAGATCGGGACGAATCGTGGTCCTTGACGATTTTCCAATAGGCAAATGAATGCGTCTTGGATCCTGCGTCTAAGCCTCCGATTAATAAAAACCGACGATGCGGGTTGGGAATTTCAGACAGTTCTGAACTTTCGATCGCAAATTTAATGCGCGTCAAGATCGCTCAGGGTGTCTTAGGATTCTCAATCCCTTAGATTCTTCAGAACACCGATACGCAAAATTAATGCGCCTCAGAACGTTCACGAGAATCGTAAGCTTCGGGGTCCCTACGACATTCCCAAACTATCGATACGCAAATTTAATGCGCCTCAAATGTTTAAGGAATATCTTGAACTTTGATGTTACGCGGAGAGAACTCGTAAAGGAATTTTAGTGCTAAGTTAACTCTTACTTATGCTTGGATCAGAGAGATCGAGAGAAACTCTAAGGAAATACGTCCGTCCGAATCGAAATTTTACTAGTAATTAGCTCGAGCGTCCTGAAGGTTTCCCGTATATATACTGTTGGAGATCTACCCCTTCTTAGCGCAAAAATGCAGCGTATGACGAGGCCCTGCACGTGCATCTATCGTACGTGCGTTAGATTTTTCTTTATCCGAAGGTCCTACAATCCCAGGCATTGACAATGAATAGACGCCTTTGAGGATTCTAGGAACCTCTTGTCGCCGTTCGCTATAAAGATGCAATTTTATGAGTTTAGACTTTTGGGCGCCTAGTTCTCATAATTCATTTATTGGAATTTCTAAACATCCCTGTCTTTTTCCCTCTTACTATCGTAGACCTAACATTCGAGTAACTAGCATGCATATGTTACATTCCGCTGTGGTTTGTTTTTCGATTTCCCCTTTCCATAGGCGTAGGGCCGGTGTACATCACACAGAACATGAAAATGTGAAATGGAAACACCGCGGTCGCGCGGCAGCGGTTCTTGAGATGCCTCGTGAATCTCTGTCGTAAATCAGAACGGCTAACGACATGACAAAATAATATATATTTTACCTACCACGGTCCCGACGAAAACGTCGTCTCCTGTCGTCGTAGAGGGAAAAATCCGCGCTGCGGTACAAAAAAATAGATTTGTTTACGATCTTCACCATCTCGGTATCACACCGCTCTTCCTGGAATCTCTATACACTGACCGTCAGCACCCAGAGGACGCTTGTGAAATCTACACGAACGACGAGCTCCGCGATCGACACTGGCTTGTGTTACAAATCAAGTGTAAGTGGTCGAATAGTGAGGTGGCGAACGACTAACCATCGCGGATCGATAAGCGATAACGCGAAATAATTCCGTTATCGGGGGAACGATCACTATCAAGGCCAGCTCTCGTCCGTACCAAGTTACATGAGTGCGCACGTTTTATTTGCGAGTTACAAATCGCTTTTGATTTGCGGTACGGCATGCAGCAACCCCGAAACTGTAATCGACGATGCTCGAGTCCAGCTAGTTACCAGCGAGTTGAGTACCACCGCAACGTGTCTATGTTTCCTGTAATTCGCAAAGGTCACATTAGGCAGATATTTGAATACAACGATGAATAAGCAAGGCAATAAAAAGAAAAAAACTATCTCCAAATGCGTCATTAGAGCAGAACAGTGATAGAAACCTCACCATACACGCGATACATCCGAATTTTTCACGAGTAACCAGATCACCGATAGGAACATTGAACACCGATAATATATGTGCTCGTCCTCGTGAAAAATTCCTCAAAAACAGCAAGAAATTGAACAATATGCTAAGCAGAACAAACCAACTCATAAATAAATGAACGAAACGAGTCGAAACGCGCGAGAGGGAACGTAATAAATATCGCCAGAAATTAACACAGAAAATCGATAAACTTTTTAACTAAGTAGAGAAACAGCTGGGCGGTAGCATTGAGAATATCGCGTCCAGCTTGTGCGAATATCGCTCAGAACTGAACCAAAAATATCGTTCAAACTTGTATACAGATCTTAAACAATGTCTTAAACAAGAGTTTGAAAACTTGCACGAATCTATCCGAAGCGCACGGGAGCAAGTCGACGCGCAACCAGTAACGCAAGACCGAACAAGCCACGTAATTTCTAAGCTCGGTAAATTCGAAGGAACACAAGTCAAATTTTTTAGAGATTTCAAAAATGTAATAAAGTTAAACAAAATTGTGAGTTTTTAATAGAAATATTTAATATCGCAGGCGCTTAAAGCTGAGGCAAATCAGTGGAGAGATTTCGTAATGAAATCACTATGTGGTCATAATTTTCTAACAGTTTTCTTTCAAGATTTTGGGGAACGACAAGATGAAGAGCAGTACGGAATAACTTAGAATCTGAATATTGGGACTGAGTTGGGTATACCGACAGTTGAGTATGCAATGAACATCATAGCAAATGCGCGCGATTTATGGCCGCGAAGGTTAGCCGACGAAATTGTGCAATTGAGGCATTCTTAACATTATTCGAACGTCAAGATAAAGGAGATAGAGTCAATTGGCCATCAAGTTGACCACAGCACAATTATCGCCAGAACCGCGAATGAGAGGACTAAGATCAAGCAGCGTGAATCTTACACCAGGCTGAGGGAAGAGTGAGGAGGCTATGGATGCCCGTGATTTGACGGACGCCAGAACTCCTTAAAAAAGGGACTAGGGTACGAACAATTTCAACAGAAAAAAAAGAGAGAAAAATGATGGCCTCCGACAGAGAAATACGAAGAAAAACTTCGCAAAAAACTTCACTCGACCTCTCTGTTATCGTGACATCTCCGCCACAAACTACAAGAAAGGTCGAAAATAAATGAAAGTCCATCCCGAAGAGGCAGGAAGTGGAGTACGAGTACTTACGGACGCTAGCCCAGACATTGCCGTACATATTCAGAGGATACGAATCAGAGCGTTAATCGACACAGGGAGCGATACTATTACAGCGATGTCCGAATTATGGTACAAACATCACTGAGAAAACTTACAAACGCGGCACACTTTATGGTACCTTTAACGAGTACGCGTATGATAGGCGCAGTCAGAGCAAAATCCGCCAGATACGGTAAATAAGTACGTGTACAAATATATTTTAACAACCTTAATTTCGATCATCAAATGTTGATAATACCTCACCTCCTTCGCGACGTTATTCTCGAAATCGATATTCTACGTTCTATACCGTGCGTTATTAATGTTCCTCACAGAACATTGCAGGTATGAGTAAATAGGAAAAGTGAGACTATTACGCTCTACAGTAAAGGTGAAAAAGGGCAAATACTAATCCGACTTGCTACCGCCTAACAATCGAGTGATGAAATAACAACCTTCCAAACAATTTAGGCAGGCGTCGAGTCATGCGACATAGCGTCAGAATCAAAGATAAAATCTTTCCAGGTACTGTCATTAATTCACCCTTTATGAAACAAACTTCCGAGTTGGATAAAGGAATATTGCCGTAATACAGTGGTAACACCTGACCTACCGTTCATCAAACAATAATACCCAATCCCATTAACGCACTACAAGCAAGCCGACAGGGAAATCGAGCGTATGCTTCCATGCGAAATTATGAAACCGCCCTCTAGTCCATTCATAAATCCAATAGTACCTATAATAAAAAAGTATAGGGCGCTACATTTATGTCTCAACGCGCAAAATATTAACAAGATCCTAGTAAGTGATCACGAAATGTCGGAAATGATTGATTCAGTGTTGTAATGTTTTCCTAAGTTTCAATATATGTCGATTGTTGACATGACTGGTAGTTTTTGCAAAGTATCTTTAGAACCCTATTTGTGTAAATACACGGCCTTGTTATATCGTGGCCGAAGTTAGGAATACGTTGTAATACCCTTTGGTTTGAAAAAGAGCACCGTAGTTCTCGTGAGGCCGCTCCAAAAAACCTTTCGCGGATTACTCTTTTGTAATTAGTATCGTAGATGACATTCTATGCACGTTTAATACCTTTGAGGAACGTCTTCAACATCTTCAAAAACTAATAGGACCGTTACTCGAATTTTGGAGCAGTTACTGTGAATTTCGACAAATGTCGGTTTTTGAGGAAGAGGATGCATTTCTTAGGACATATCATTTCGCCTGACGGAATAGAATCAAATCTCGAACAGGTATCAGCAATCACAGAATTTCTGAAATCAACTGGCGCCAGGAAACTTAAGGATTTTTTGTGGAAATTAATTTCTAGGGAAAATTCTGGAATAGAATTTCCAGCACCATATTGCCTCTTCTAATACTATTGAAAAAGGAACAGCCCTGGCGATGGAAGCTCGAGGAAAGGAGACATTTATGAAAACAAAAAATCTTTTTTCTAAAGAGATGGTGCTACGCTTCCCAATGCCGGACAAACTTTTTTCGTTTCTACAGGCATCTCTACAGGCTTAGCATCTCAGCCTTGGACGTGGTCTTTGCCTAGAAAGACGAGTTAGGCATACTAAAATCAATTGCGTTTGTGAGCCAAAAATTCAAGGGTGTGGGGTTAAATTACTTCGTTATGGAAAAGGAGATATTAGGCGTCGTATGGGCTCTCGAAAAGTTCCGATCGTACGTGTTCAGCGCAAACATCGTGTTATTAACAGATCACACAGTACTCTCGCTTCTATTAAATGGCCGCATGCATAGCCAACGTCTCATTCGATGGACTTTACTCTTACAAGAATATGATGTCGAAATAAAACACTGCCGAGGGAAGTTAAATGCCCCCGCAGATATTTTAAGCCGAATTACAAATTCTGACCATGAGACTCCATATTGCCTGGACATGCAACCTCTACAAATATAGACCCTTCTAACTCGTGACTTATCGAGACCTTTGGAAAATACGTTTCAAAACTTAAGCAGTATCCAATGAGAGGATTCGGTTATTGCAAGCGTTACTAATAATCGTAAGATTTCTGAGCAAGCTTCACGGTACTGTGAATTCCATGACGTTGTATGCAGTAGGAACCGCGATGGAAACTGGTGAGCTATGCTTTCAAAGACCGTAGTATCTAAATAGATCCATGAGGTGCATGAACTGTACGGTCATGAGGTGTACACGAGTCATCGCAAAACATTTCTTCTACCGTAAATTGGGAAGGTTGAACGGCCGTAAATTGCGGAGTTGTGATTTGTGCTAAAGGACAAGCCTAAGAATTGAAACAACTACATTCCGTAATAGGCTCTTATACCGAAGCGACCTTCAGAAAATTTGTCCCTTGACTTGTACAAGCCCTTATCGAATTCAAGAGTAGGTTTCCAATATATGGACCGTTTATTTTTAAAGTGGTGTAAGTCCATTAAAAAAAAAATGGAATATCACGTCATTCATACTTAATTTAGTGTAAACTTTTTGTTTATAATAATTAGTATTTATTACTTTAAAAAGTACCAACGCTTTGTTCAATTTTATATTAACCGAGAAAAGAATTTGTGTAGCCATTGATTATGAAAGTGGTGTAAGTCCAATTTCGATAGATAGGTGATGAGGTCAGTGGTTACTGCTCTTTATATTTGTACAATATAGAAAACACAACTGAGAAACCAATAAGAAGAAACACTAATGGAGAAAAAGTAAATTGGTTGGAAATATATTGGATGAGATTTTGCCAAAGTGCTTTACTTTATATACTGTTTTATATAAAGCATCAATGGAGAAGACAGAATTTAATACTATTGCGACTAGGGGTACGGGCGCAGGAACCACCACGTTTCATGTTTGATAACCACTATTTAATAACACTAATAAATGTACAGAACTGGTAGAGTCCTAAGAACGTGTCTTCGTCTCTCGAAGTCTTGTCCAACTCTCTTTTTATAAACAAGCTTCTTTTGTCTCGGTCGTCGGGGAGGCAGCAGGAGCGGGCTCTCCGACCACGAGCGCCCGGCGCAACAATACTTTGGATTTAAGAATTTAAGACTTAAAACACCTATATGTCGGAGAAGACTCCCAAAAGTTGAGAAAATCGCCCTGAGGCCTTTGTATCACGATGCAAGGCCTATTACATACGAAAAATATAAAAATATCGAGCAATTATTACTTTATGTATCTCTTGTATATCATCAATATTTCAAAACATTGTCACACTAAGAACATAAAAAGACAATACCAATATCTTTTGTTAAGTCTAACAATATATAGATATTATTAATGTTAAAATTAAAAAATACTACACCTATTTTATTTCTTCTTATCACTTGTAAACAAAATTGGATTAACATCAAATATATTTTAAGTGATATTTAATTTTTCAAAATTAAAGTTAAGCGATTTTTACAATCGACTGATTTTGAAAGTGGTGTAAGTGCATTTGTAGCCCGTAAATATACATTATTTCAGTTAAATTCGCCTAAAACAAATTTATATAATAAAATTACATATTGATAAATTAGTAGAAACATTGCTACAATAGATGATATTAACCCATATATTTTAATTAACAAATATGTTAACCTTTAATTTTCTCGAAACAAGAGAAAATGGACTTACACCACTTTAAAAATAAATGGTCCATATCTTGGTTACCAAGGATGTGTTTACTAATGCATCTTTTTTGAACTGCATTCTTTGCAAATACATTTCATCCCATAATAAACCCGAAAAAATTTGCACTGATCACGAGACTCAATTTACAACAAGCAAGTGGATCGAATGACTCCGAGTGGAGAAAATCCATTGCACATATTCTTCGTCTCGTAGAAAGGGTTGATCGGGAGATTGGGAGGATCTTGCGGTCACTCTTAAAGGACTACCACAACTCCTGGATCAAGCAGGTTGGAATGATTGAAATGTGTTGCGATGAGCTCGCCCATTATAATACTGCCTTCACACCTGTTGGATTAATGACCAAGCAAAAACCAAAAACACCGTGAGAAAAGTAGGTGATATGGGAGAATGAAAATAACCATCACCAAGGGAAGTTCTTTTTGGCACAAAAAACTATGACACGTAAGACTGCCTGCAGAATCCATAGGTTTAATGAAAGAAAAACATTTCAGCATTACCAAATCGGCGATTGGATGTTTGTTAAGGCAAATCCGATATCAAATGCCGCAGATCGCCACATCGCAAAATTGGTTTATATCTAAGAAAAACTTTGTGTTATCGCTCCAGCTAAAAGGGCGGCTACGTTTATCATATAATACTTAAGATGGATACAGACGCGGGGCACATTCCACGCATCCAACCTTCACGCATACGACCAACCTGAAAAGAAGTCACCTTCGAGAGTAACCTATGGCGCGTCTTTGGGAATAACACTTCAAAACGGGAGGGGACATGTGTAACCAGTGAGTTACATGACATTCCCACGAGATTTTCGACCAAGCATTCGACGAATTTGGACAAAATTCGGGAGCCTGCCAGAAGACAAGGCTCGTAAAATACACGCAGACGATGAGCTCTGCGATCGACACGAGTTTTTTTACTTGAGTGTAAATGGTCGAGTGAGGTGGCGAAAGACTAACCATCGCAGATCGATAAGCGATAAAGTGAAATAATTCCGTAATCTGGGGAGCAACTTTGTGCTCCAAGAACGTCAAGGCCAACCCTCGTCCGTATCAAGTTACGTGAGTGTGCACGTTTTATTTGCGAGTTCCAAATCGTTTTGATGTGCGATACGCTACGCGGCAACTCCGAAACTGTAATGGACAACGCTCGAAAGAATTTATTTACTTTAGTTTTTGTTAATTTGCTATGTTTTTTGTGTCTCTTTTTAAAATATATACTGTAACCGTTCGGTTACATGCTGGTCGGTTAAAAATTCAAACAGCCTAGCACCAGCCTTCTTTATCCGCGATGTCTCCGAAGAGGTGCGCTCTTCAAGCGGTCGCGGGGCCGCGTTCAGGTATTCGAGAACGGGCAAACTCGGTATCCAAAACGTATAAGAAACAAACGTAGAAGCTACGGTGGTGTAGTGGATAGAGGTTCAGACTGCCACACGGCAGACCCGACTTCGAATACCGCCCACCAGCTCTGATTTTTTTATGTGATATGTATACCGTAGCTCTGGTGATTCGGAACCCACCTTAAACAGTAGGTCCTAGACCAAATGACTTTAGTAGTCGGTGCCGAAATATGAATTAATGAAAAAAAAAAAAAGAAACAGACGTACCGAATTGTGGTTTGGCTTGTAATCTGAGAGTGTATGAGAACGAGTGCAAAAAGCTATAAACGTTTTTGACAAAAAACGTTGCGCCGTTCAGGAGATAACCGTCTTCACGGAAAATCAAGAGAACCCCTCATCCGTAATTGGCTGGCATAATTGTGTCAAATTGACGAGTCGGTCAAGCAAACCGCTTGCCGGCACCGCCTTCGTCTCTGGAAGAACCTGCAAAATTCTAATTCTTCTGCAACACGCCGGTAATAGTACTCGTTTATTTTATAGGCAAAATGCATACGCTATTTTGAACCACTCTGCGCATTACGGCGGTCAATTTGAATGAGGGCAATACGCGGCCCTGTTCCTCCATCTTTATCGTTTTTTCTACTTTTATTTTTGTAATAAATACCGTCATTTAGCACTTTATTATAAGCTCTTTTTTTTACGCGCATACTTTCACCTAGTGCACAGTTCCCACCTAAAGTGGTATCATTCGTACTAGAACTAGCTTTAGGACAAGACTTTCTCCTTCTTTAGTAGCTGAGGCATACAGCCAAAGAAGGAGAACGGTTACAGTAGATAAAATATTAAATATCAATATTTCGCCTTAACTATAGTGCCTTTTTTCTCAAATCCGCGCTATTGCAATATAGCACTTGTGGTAAAGAGGTTCTCAAAATACAGCGTCACGGAAAGTCCAGCCGTAGTTAAGAGGTTATAAACGAAATTAATAGCTATTTGTGACATATGTATGCATAAAGAGGTGTGCTCTTGAGAAGGGAGTTTACTAACACTGTGATGGATTAATTTTAAATATCTCATTTTTATAGAGAAAAATTTGTAGTAGGGTAAAAAAAAAGAATATATAACTTTGAGTCATGTTGATGAGCCTAATCTTGTGAACAAACAGGAACTAAACTTGTCCTTCCCTTAAATGAATTGAAATAATTATTATGTATAGTACCACGCATTTCGGTCTACATATAATATTGTAGATATGCATAATAGAATGTAACCGGCCGATTACATTGCCATCACATTCTACTTGAGCGACCGCATCCGTAACAAGAAAATTAATAATTCTTTCACCGAGCGATGAGCAACACTAATTGTGGCAAACGATCGGCATGCGTTGTACACACTGAATCATTAATTTATTCCGTGACCCCTGAAAAGGAACAAGGAGAAGCTAAAATACGACCGTAGAGGTACCAGGCGGCAGGCACTGCCTGGTCCTGATTAATCGACTCTCCGATCGACATGCGCGCGATTTGCAAATGCGAAGAAACTTATAATCACGATCGGTAACATATTTAGTTTCTTGTTCATAGAAATAGGCGAATATAATATTACGGAACCTAACAGAAGTTATTGCTAGTATAAATAGATGTAAAGGGAGAGTGTAGCTTTAAAAATTGAAAAAGTATCCTTCAAGAAGCACTTATGTATGCAGGCAACAACGAAGTCACGCTTCTATTGATTGTAGAGGACACTTGTCACTTCCGTGGATACGGAACTGTTTCGTTCGCTGGCTCGTCGATCCTCTACGGTTATTATCTACGACTCTGATCGTTAAAACGTTTACTACACGAGTGACGAACTGGCGTTCTTCGCGGGGCTTGCCACGTGTGTAAATTTTCGCGGTGTCGCCTTTCGGTGGACTCCTGAAAGGTATCGCTACTCGGTCGAACGCTTAGTTCGGAGCTTTTTGAAAATTTAATATAACCTGAACGATTAAAACGTGTACTTGTCGTCACTTTGGATGTTGACGATCAGTGGATAGGGGCATTAGGAAGAGTGATCCTAGCGTTCTGAGGCGGTGCTTGTGAACGAATCATTCCCATTATCTGCTACATAAGTTTTAAATTGAATAAATTAAATTATATCAAAAAAGCGTCCCTATCTATTCGTGCCTTCTACTAATTCCCATTCACTTCCTCTTATTGTATTGCAAATATGCTAGTTGAGAACCCATGATAAGATAGCCTTGAAATTCCTCTTCGCAAAGTAAATTAATGCTTAACCTTCTTTCTACTACTGCCTGTGCTTTATAGGAAAAATTTCCGTAAAGAGAACGTACGGTTACAAGAGGATCTAGGAGCTAGTTTAGTCATTCCAATAGCGTAGTGAATAACGTAAGCTTTGATAGATGTTGAAGGTGGTTTGATGGTTTTGTTAGTGATTCTCTAATCAAATTTAACACTTCCTATCTTTTTGATGTTGGGGTTTGGTTACAGTCCACTGGTCATTTTGTTTTGTTTGACCTACATTCTTATTGTGATTTAGCATTCTTTCAATTTAATTAATTTTTCTTTTGGTTGTTTTAGCTAAATTATGCTTTTACAGATTTACTTTTTTTTCTAGTTTGTATCAGTGTATCTTGGATTTCCAACTGGGGACTAGCTAATTACAGATGATTTAGAACCATGCAGTTTTTATTGTTTCTATTTCATAATTTTGACACTTATAGGAACGGTGGTAGTTGTTATTTAACGTTAAACGTGATTTGTTTACGTCTGGTTTACGACATACATCGTTAATTATCTTATAGCAATAATGAAGTACAGTTGGAATCAGCTAAGAAAACGGGTGAAAGGAATGCGGATCCAACTGATTGAACAAAACGTGCACTCCTCTCCTCGCACGTATTTTTCACTCAAAAGCATTTTTTGCTGTGCGGTCACATACAATAATTCTACTATGTGATAAAAGCAGTAAATCAGAGGTGTCGAGAACGAGTGAAGTAATGGGGAGTATAAGCAGCTATATTGATGTAAACATAAATAGAATCGAATGGGGAAGCGTCGAAGGAGAGGATAGGCATACCTTGCAGGAGGCCTCTCGTGCCACTGCCTGTCGCATCGGTTTTCTTAGCTGATTCCAGTATTCGTTCACACATGCGGTTACAACAATGATTTGACACCAACTCAAGATTGGAAATGAATTTATGTATCAATCTGAAAAGAAGGACATTTTTTAGAAAGGGAGATTTTATGTTAAACCTACCACCACGGCTATTTTTTTTAAACTTTCTCCGAAAACTTGTCACACATAATGTAATCACATCAGCATTAAACTTTATGACTTTTATTATAATTTACATCCAACGTATTTTCTACTATTCGTTACTCTCTTGTTTACTCTTTTTTTTACCGAGAAATATAAATAATTTGATTTACGTCTTCCGATTGGCGATTTGACCAGCATAGTATATTATGTGATAAGATAATTTTTGCTATTACATCATAATTTTGCTGCACTGCAATTTATTAGGTGACACCTACTGAATGTTATATACAGTATGCGGTATGACTATTTCAAGTTATAGTGCAGTTTTTTTAATCAAGAATCTTCATTTCATCATTGTACTGATAATAGTTATCCCAACAATTACGAAAAACTCAAGATACTTCAAATTATCTCTTGTTGCTATTTATTTTTTTTTTCTTAACTATTATATGCACAAAACTGTTTTAATCATATGCGTATAAATGATATATTTTGGCTGTACGTACATCATAAAATATATGACTTTTTGAAGAGATAACTATGAAACAAATAGGTACGCATGAAATATCGGTTGATTCAATATTAGAAAAAGAAAGAAATAGCACAAAAGAGATGGATTTAAATAGTAGCGGAAAACAATGTATAACGAGAGCGTTTAAGTTGCTCACTTGATGCTATTTTTCAGGATGGTTATTTATGAAGGTAGAAAATTTCCTTTTATTTTAAATGCAACAGAATGTGGACAGGCACACACAATCGACAATATCTATTACTCTGTATCATCAGGATGCTTATTTAAATGTTTTCAAAAAAATAGAAATAACTGTTCAAGCATAGCACTTTATGCTTGACTGTGCGTATTTGTTTACATTTTTTTTAAATTTAATTCCTGTTGGTAAATATTAAAATAAAAACCTTAATGTGATGCACAAATAGTAAAAGTATAAATAACTATATGTAATGAAATATTGTTGTTTAGAGACGATAGTTTATTACAAAGATTGAAATTTATACAAAGAACTGTCAAAACTATTGGTAATAAATGAAAATCGAAGTTTGGAATAGAATTGGGCGTCGCACTTCTCAGCTTACCACCAAATTCTCTATCAAACTCAATACTCACAAAACTCCATACTTTCTTTCTCAAACCTTCTCTAAAATTAAACTTATGCTTACGTACACAATTTCATATACAAAAATCTTAAGGCTACACCATAACCATCCTCACGTACTTTCCCTTTCTTTACACACGGCACAAAAGAAATCCTTATTCTGAGCAAACACCGCGAGCATAGTCCAAATTTCTCGTGCACCATATATATTTAAGAAGAATATAATTTTTTAAATGTCACTACACAAATATGAATACTCTTAAAAGTAAATATAAAAGTATGATTTTCGGAATCTCTTCTTACTTATTCTATTTTTCGTTCATCTTTTTGCATATCTGTAATAGTCTTTAGAGAAACACAATATTGAAAAAATTAAGGTAGGGGATAATGCCGACTTTTAATCAAGAATTAGTTATAACAATTATTTAATTAATTTACTGATTTTATTACCATATTTATTCCAGAAATACATGAAGTTTCATTAGAGCAGATCGCGGTGATGCAGTGTATAGCAGTTTGTGCTTCCACGGATACATTGTGAGTACGCCAGAGATAAACTACAGCCAACAACCTCATTTGCTATAAAGTGTTAATTATCCCAACCCTGACAAATAACGGATACGGTAAATGAATATCAAAACGGGGGAGTAGTTATTTACCGAGGAAGGATCTACAAATAGAAACTGAGTTTATTATCGGTTCTACATCAGGTCTTTTTTGTTTCGATCTTTGCATCTATGCAGCTATTTATGCAACTTTGTGATCACGGAAACTCGAGTAATAAATATCCGTCTAAGAAACAGCCTTATATTATAAATTTCAAGCAAAACACTATATAAATATTTCACGTAACATCAATTTCAGAACTTCGTGGAATACAGCATTCTGTGTACACTGCGCCATCCACCACACGTATCACGAGATACGTTTCAGAAAAACTTTAAACTAATAATTTTTATAGAAATAAGATTAAAAGAGATGGATGATTGAAGTGTGCACTAGTGACAAGATAAAAAAATATACAGTAATCATTTCCGTAAGGTATCTTCGTGGATATCATTTACGACTTGAACTAGACGGGAGACACCGTTTCCTAAATGTGAGGCTTGCCTTTATAGTCTGCCGAACAAAAAGTATCACAGATAAAAACCCAAAAAGAGGCAAGAGTAATTTAAAAGCCACCCTAAAGTGTCATTAACTTTTATAGTTTTAGTTTCTTTAGTTTCAATATTTTTTTTAACTTATTGTTAAGATTTTACTAATCAAAATAGGATAAAACACGATATAATAGCGACCACTTATACTTTTTTAATATTAATTTAGTAATCAATTTTATCACATTTTTTATTGAATTACGAGTGTGATTTATTTGAAAATTACATGAAATATCGTATACATGTCGTAATTTAAGCCATGCCATAATTTCCGCTGAATGCATAAGGCGCCTAACAACTTGAATGATGCAAGAAACACTATTTGAGCGACTTCGTTGATGCTGGAGATACTACCTGGACGACATCAATGATGCAAGATGTACCATTCCACGAATAAGTTGATATTGCTATTTCATATGTACGGCGAGTATACATTTTGGATACATTGGAGTATAGAAAAATTGATGGAAGAGTTTAAAACATCTTTTTTGCATTTTTCATAACTTATATTTGAGCACAATTACTTTTTCATTTTGAAAAGAAGAACAACAAACAAGAACCGTATATTGCATACTCTTTTTGGCAAAACAGAGAATTGTAATAAATTACTAATAGTCAACAAAGTTATACAGGTTTGAAACTCAACCATTTTTTTAGTTACATTAAATGGTTCAACACTTTTTATGTACGACATCCACTTTTTAGGTGTATAATTTATTGTAAAAAACTAGTTATACATATATAATTCAAAGTATTATCCTTCGTTGTCCACCACAGAAGCAAAATTGTACACTTCATATATGTTCGAGAAAAATTTGCACATTCTCTAGTGCTGTTGGGCAATGTTAGATGACTTCTCAAATCGGTATTCTTAAACCGCTTGCTGTTCTCTCCAGGACTATGACTGATTATCCAGTTGAAGACATATATTAACCAGACGGTCGCAAGATCTCAGTACATATGGAGGTTACCGTGTTTGCTCAGTAAATTGTATCATTTCTCATCGTAGTTCTCTTTTTCATGGCTTCAAGCACACCTCTTCAATATTCTCATTGCTTACTCTTTGATAATATCGTCGTGTTTAAAATGTGACTTTTTGAATTTTTCATTTTCTTATTGTACAAGAAATTTACGACACTCCAAGTGCCAATCTTTATACATTTCCGCGGTACTCTTTTTGTAAATATTATCTCTTCTGCGTTATTTGTAATCTCTGCGTTTTATTGTAATCTCTTCGTGTAATCCGTTTTGTGAATAAACGCACATTAGATGCCGCAACTTTTCATGATACGTAGACTTTTCTACTATCCTCCCGTTTTTACTATAGACTTTTTCAGTGTCTTCTCACATCTGCCGGAGAATATCAACACCCTTTGCTCCCGGGCCATATTTAATATATTTTGGTCTATTGAACCACAAACTCAAATAATACATATTACATTGTAATGATAATTTAATGTGAAATATTGTATGATGTTACGTGTCTTTCAATTATAACACATCAAAAATACTTTTCTCTGTGTGTTCGTGCTTTTTGTGGACGTTCGTACGTCGAGGGTCGCAGACGTCGCGGTTCTCCTCGCGGATATCTGAACTGCTTTTCGAGTCAAGATATCACTTTGGGAAGATGGAAGCCCGACAAAACTCAAGCACGAAGCTTGGCGCCGTGCTACCTGCCTAGAGTATCGTGATTGTCGCTCACGCGTAAGGAACACGTAAGCCCTTCGCTATGAAATTAATCGCCACTAGTTGAGGTGTCAATGAAATCTGGCTTTTTTCGGGTATAACAATCGGGTTTGCTACATCTTGTTTCACGGATCGAGATGTTCGAGAATGTTGAGTAGAGTTCACCGCGTGTTGTAAATACGCGATGGTCGTGATATGTGAGAGTCAACGAGCTAGTCGCCTCGCTACGTTGCTCGGTTAGTGTTATATTAGAGTTGTTTTGCTGAGTGTGTATCTCGGAGCGTTGCTGACTTTAGACTGACGCTTTTGAGACGCTTTGATGTTCAAGAGGGTTCAGCGGAGTCTCCTCGGGCGGAGTTTTAGAGATTTTGTTCGTTATTACGCGCCTCCTATTGGTTTTCGAAGGTATCTGTACGGCCTCTTTAGAATGATTGGTCGGCTGCATTTTAGGACAAAACGCAGCCCTGCCGGTTGCCAGATTATCCTTCGTTGACCGTTTTCGAAAGTCGAACGTGACTCAAAACAATAGGAGGACACGTGTGCTGTAGATAGGCGAGAGTCGCGTCTAATTTGGAGGAACACCAGATGTTTTATTGCCTAAGTACCTCTGAAGCTAAGTAGAGGCCCAATGCGTAAAGAATAGAGCGGTCACTTCGGTACCGTTCGACCCTTGAAAAACACGATAACAAACCTATGGATTCCTCGCTTGACTCTGCCTATTGTTGTGCCGCAACAAGTATGTACCTAATAAATAATTCTCAACAAACAATATTGATGAGTTTGACAGATTAGTTAAAAAATGTAACACTCCTACATTTATTTCACAATATTTCTAATCTTCTGCCTAACATGTAAATATATCATAATGGGGGACATTCGATGTAAAATCTAATTTTAAAAGAAAGTGAGGCAAAAAACGTTAAATAAAGCAAACAAGATATATCGAACACGAAATGGAAATGATAGAAATATTTTCCGGCCGATAGCATCGCGCTGACTTTATCGTTTTTTAACTTGTACTATCCGAGGCTACACTTCACGCAGAAAATTCGAAGTAGACAGAAGCTTAAACTTTTTAGAATGAACTCTTATTCAAAATATCATTAAAGTCTACTTTTACTAGTACCATAAATTGCGCGTTTCCAGCCGCTAAATAAATTTGGCTCTCATCACCGTGTTCAAAAAATTGATATCGTCAAAGACCTTATAAATGAAACGATATTAATATCCAAACCCATACTTTATGAAAAGAATAGTAATATAAAAGAGAGACTCAAAAGACTCAAGCATCATTCCAATAATCCACGGTATAAACATGATACTCTCCGAAAATTTATTCCAATTTTACATATAGATGCTCTCTCTGTACAAAATTTAATAGGATTTAAAAAAAATATACGCATATTTCGGTCTTTACCTCATAAAAATGACATCGAATGGATAAAAACAATAAAAGTAGTAGTTCATAGTCTACTGAAACAATTGTAAAGACTACAATAACAGTTATATTGATGAAACGAAGTGTAAATCCAATACAAGATTAGAAGCATGTACACGCATCTTTACTGATGATTCTGCAGTTGTCGATCTACATTACAAGTGTTTTAAACAAAAATTTTTCTTTGAAAATGTTGAGATTTTGGACACTATACCGTATTTTTAAAAAAGTGTCGCCTCAGAAATACTTCACATTAAATCTGAATTGCATAAAATCAATGTACAAACCGATATAATCCTAGAAATCTGCGAACAGGTTATTAATTACAAGTAAATGATTCTTGCGGTCATAACGAGCGTATCCTCGCACTTATTTTTAATTCCTTATCTTGTCATACAAAGCTTGGACATTTAGTCGATTAAATCTAATTTAACTATTTTTTAATCTAAATTTTTATTTTTAATCTAAATCTAACTACTTTTTGTGTGGGACAATAATATTTTGTCCACTTGCTATATCGACAATTATTAAAAATAATTACTAAATTCTGCATTCTAAATGTAGTTAATAGTGGAAATTATATAAATTGAGATGGTGAGTTTATTGGAAATACGAAATATTGTGAACAAAAAATGGGTTAAGAAGACACATTTCTTAGCAATCTATTAAATTGGTTCAAAGTTTCGAAATAATGTCTCGCGTTATAAGAATTGCATTATAGAATTACGTTATAGAAATATCCGAATTCCTTATTTAAACGAAACCGTTTTTCATAAAACGAAAAGAGAGAAAACCGTTCTCCTTCTAATACCGCCAAAAAGTCACGAAATCTATCTAAGTACCTCTTTACAAAAGCTTATTAAGAGGACATTCTTGAATTTCTCCGTCTCTGTTTCAAGGTTCGTATGTATAAAAGCCTCTTTCACTTAAACCATATTAGCATCTACCAATAAGAGTTGAATTACAGTCTGCTGTTTTGTTGTTCTGATTTATATTTTTCTGTAATTTCTTTAACAATTTACTCAACAACTTTGTAGTTATTTACTACTTCATTTCTGTAATAATTTTTAGTTAACTTAAATATACCCGAAGAGGGTTTACACAGGAGCCGAAATGTTGTACAGTTTAAACAGTCCATTTTTGTTTTCATTTTCGGCATCGACTGCTAAGCTCATTTGCCCTAGGATCTACTCTTTAAGGTGGGTTTCAAACCACCAGAGCTACGGTATACATATCACGTAGAAAAATCATCGGTGACGGGCGCGATTCAAACCCGGATTTCCTGCGTAGCAGCTTCTATCCACTACACCATCATGGCTCTTAAACAGTCCTTTGGGTCGCATTCACGCCTTCCTGGTCACATATGTTCTGTAAGACTCTTATATGTGATTTAATAGAATTTAGTTGTTTGTAATGTTAGATTCAGTCTGATTTTTTGATGTGTAGTCGGTCCAAGTAGAGGCTTAGGCTGCCATTCCACGCAACTACTGGCGGCGAGCGGGTGTTGCACGAAGGTCATGCAGGTATGCGAGGGGTCACCCTAATTCCCCGAGAATGAGTATCGCCTTGGCGACGCAGTGCAGGGACGTCCGTGATGAGTTCCTTGTAATTCCCGCCCCCCCCCCGCCCCATCTGTGCATAGGACGACCACTGTGGGAGTACATTCTCAACACCAACTGCTAAGGTTATTTGGCTTAGGCCCTACTGTTTAAAATAGGTTCCAAACGACCAGAGCTTCAGGTTAAGTATACACGAGATAGAAAATCTAGAAGTGATGGGCGAAATGCAAACCCGGATCTTCTGCGCGCAATCCGAGCTTCTATCCACTACATATTGAATCATTAATTTGTTCCGTGACCTCAAAAGGAAAGCAAGAGGAAGCTGGAATACGTCCGTGGAGGTGCCAAGCGACAAGAACCGGCTGGACGTGATTTATCGACTCTACGATCGACATGCGCGCTATTTACAAACTACGCAAAAACTTATAATCATGGTCGGTATAATACATATCGATATATGTAGTTGCATTGTTCATAGAAATAGGCAAATATAGCATTACAAAACCTAATATAAGTTATTGTCAGTATAAGGAGATGAAAAGGAGGGTGTTAGCTTTAAAAATTAAAAAAAGGCCTTCAAGAAACAAGAAAGAAGAAACTTGTGCATATGAGTTGTTTCGTGTAAGGACTTCGTAACATTAATTAAGTGGAGAATCGCGCGCGTTGCGCACAGCTCGGCACGGCAGTACGGTTTAAAGAAAAAAAAGACCGTAAAGTATTACGAAACGCCATCTCAGTGAGTCTTATCACACATTCGCGTTACAATATTGTATATATCAAAAGTTTCTTCTCAAAGGACATTTTTTCAATTTTTAAAGCTAACGCCCTCTTTTTCATCTCTTTATACTGGCAATAATTTATATTAGATTCCGTAATATTATATTTGCATGTTTCTATGAACAATGGAATTACGTATATCGATATGTGTTTAGGCGCGCGGAAAAATTTGGGCCGTTGAGTTCCTAGGCCGGGACTTGAACCCGGGATCTCGCTTTCCTGGCGACTGCTCTGGCCACCAAACTACCCAGGCCCTCCGGTCAAATCATCCTGCGAACGCCTATTTATGTTATGAAGGAGTCCCGATCCTACATGTATTACATCGACCATGATTATAAGTTTCTGCGCAGTTTGTGAATCACGTGCATGTCCATCGTAGTATCGATAAATCAGGTCGGGCCATTACCTCCCCCTGGCACCTCCATGGTCCTATTCCAGCTTTTACCTGCTCCCCTTCAGAGGTCGTGAAACAAATTAATGATTCAGTATGCATACCACCGTAGATCTTATAGGGTTTTAGTTGGTAAAAATTTGGCACTTCGTCGGTTCTCCCCCCTCCCCCCAGGAAGTCGTGGAGTCTAAGATTTTCTCCATGTGCAAAAAAAGGTTCAATTTCGTTGTACATATTTAGGTATTGAATGGGGTTGATAGTATGCGTGCTATAACAGCTAGTGTAGCAAAATCATCAGGTACCTTTACTAGTTTTCGCTGAGTGTCATTTATTTTACATTTTATGATGATATATAGAATAGTAAAGGACATTCTGTATTCATTACATTTAAGTTGTGTTGACTTATCTGATAAACATGAATGGGTGAGCTCTGAGTATTTTATTCTTAGTCGACTAATCATGACCTGGTTTCTATGATTGATCAATTTGGGGAAAGTGTGTGAACTAGTAAGTATTAATTTCTTTTTTTTTTTTGTAGAATATTGTGAACTTTTTCTACGATTGTCACGTCTGGTTGTAACAACATTTTCGAATTTCATGTGATATACGGTTTCTAAGAAAACCCCCGGTGTTTATCTGTCAGCATCTTAAGTGCTGGGAAGTATTCATTAACCTTTTCAGAATGTTTAAAAACCGAAAACCGATTCTGGCGATAGAGATCATTTCAAAGACGGTATCCAGGCTGAGCAGAAACCCTCGGGCAGAATCAATCAACGACAAATAGTCGTAAGGTGCGCATTATTCGACGCGTGAATCAAGGGTTAGAGTTCCTCTGTACACTGTTAAGTGATTAAAATGAAGACTCAAAATTCTCGCAAAGAGAGCGTTATTCAGTCAGTGACTGGTAACAAAGCAGTTCTTCGTACATTGGAAAGAAGCAGAAAAAAGAATCAAGTTCGTGTAAAGCCTTTTAGTTAAACCCAAATTTATTTAATTCGCTAAACTCATTATTAATTGAATTCCGTATTTTTTTATTCTACTTTCTATCGCATCCTAGTTTTTATTTAATTCTGCCAACATTAATTTGCGAACTCCTCCTCAGCCAGAATAATCATCTGAATCGAAAAAAAGCGCCGTGTTCACTTAAGATCTTTAGAAGTATCAACGAAATAATATCCTCGAGAATTGCATTTTAAGTAAAGCATGTGGAGCATTTACGACTCTTGACTACCATGACCTACTCTTGAGCCTTCAACTTTCTCTTTAGAAGTCTAACCAGATACGGAGCCTCTTTAAAAAAATTGCGTTGACCTTCAGGACTGACGAAAAGCATGCGTATCCATGCACAGCCTATCAGGGAACGCTATTTCCCCTTCTTTAATTTTAAAATTTAAATTCCCCCATACAAATTCTCTTCTTTTTTTTTTTGCTTTT
This sequence comes from Ampulex compressa, assembly GCA_038496175.1. Classification (NCBI taxonomy): domain Eukaryota; kingdom Metazoa; phylum Arthropoda; class Insecta; order Hymenoptera; family Ampulicidae; genus Ampulex; species Ampulex compressa. The sequence goes on from JBCFXI010001707.1 coordinate 40,040, forward strand.
TGACAGTTTTCTCCACACGCATTTTCCTCTTGACGACAAACGAACATTATCTCCAAACGTGAGATCAAGCATCTTTTAAAATTTTATACGCAAAAATGTGTTTGTCGTAACTGGAACCGCCTTCGAACGCAGTCGCGATCCAAGAAGATATTCGAGGCGTTATTGGAACCGTGACGCGGATTCTAGGTGATCACGACGTGCCTGCATCTCATGCAGTACCGTATGAATATCCAGTGCAACCACGCATAAACTCGAAACATTCTCTCTACCGAACAAATAAGTGCGATATATTATATCTCCAATTGAAACATCTCCAATTATGATTAAATGAAAATCTATATGAAATTACATGTATGTGGATAGCCAGCAGACCAATATTATTCAGAAAGAACCATAAACAATTTCCATTTTTTATCAACCAAAAATGTTTACTTGACATATCTTTTCCTTTTATGTTTGCTTTCATTCTTTACATTTATTAAAAATGTATCAATCAGATCATTACGTATATAATTGTTTTTATTCCGAAAATTATACATTCGATTTTAATATGTGATAAGCCTACTTAATCAAACGACCAATTTCAATCATACCATATGTACAGAAGCCTGACAGTTATACGATCACATTTACTTCTAGTTAAACGTAGGAATAAATTGTTTATTGCTACAATGAGTTTTCAATTTTATTTTTCACCATCCGCTCATGACTACATAAAAATTAATCTCCCGTTGTAATAGTGAATATCTACTATTAGAATATGAGTACATTTATATTTCAATATGCACATAATGACTATCTATAGAGCATAATCATAACTTGCGACTGAACGAGCGATGTAAAAAAATTGACAGTTGAAGTTTGTCGATCCGCATAAAAACGTGTAAAAGTTTATTAACACATTTTGTACAATATATTAATTAAAAGTTAAAAATAAACGTAACTTATTAATTCAATCAACTAAAGAAACAGTGTGTTATTCCAACATCTACATATAATTTGGTATTCATAATTACTCACATTTATTTTAACACGAGAGTTGGGACGTTAAATGTGTACTAATGAGTTAACACATTGAGCGCCACGTCAGCCACTGGTGGCTGACACTGGACCTTCCGTTTAGGTCGCGTCAGCCACCGGTTGCTGACAGCGTACAACATGATATAGAACTAAACAATTTATATTGTTTTAAGGAATTACGAAATATTTATTTAAAATTTATTTAATTTTGACGTATTACAGGATTAATGGATTGTATTAAAACACGGTAAACATAAAAACAGTTCTCCTTTACAGGTATCATAAAATGTGACAACGCTCTTAGTCATTTTTCTGGCCATTGCTTTACCATATTTTGTTGCATGTCGCTGCTGCTATCGCCTTCACACTCTTTTACTGACATTTTGGCGCTCTGGGCTAAAGGAAATTTTTGTCTGAACAGGGCCAAGAACTGTAATGAACTGATTTGTCGCAAAGTGAACACCGACCACGAATCGATCCATTTCGATAAAATCTTATCTAGCGGCCCAAACGGTAAAGAAAACAAAACAGACTTGTCCGCGTATACGTGTTGAATGGATGCCTATAGGAATCACGTTTCAAATGTAAACTACCTTTTACTGCGATAGGAAATACCGGCCCTACAATACCACCGCTTCGAAGTGGCGCGCGTGGCCCTATCGGGATTGCCTTAGAAATACGCGCGGTGCTCAACGTGTTAACTCTCATCTCGAAAGAAATACGACAAATATTTTGTTGTCCACTTAGAACTGTATTTATGTAGAAGTGTTACGTGTTAATGTGTATGTATGAAGAAATGGCTGTATATGTTTTGTTCGAAAACGAAGTCCCGTGTGCTACTGAGTCCGTTATGCTCTGACTATTTTTTCGTTCTATCCGTGTCTCTCGTGTATTTTCCACAAAAACTAATTCCCACAAAATACTCTAACATATGTGGCGACCAGTATTGAACAGCGATCGTTCGTACTGTTATGCCGTAGTAACGTAAAAGTGAATAATGTGCTCGCTACTTTGAGTCACATGTATTTTATTTCAGAGATATTCACAAAATAATACAGGTATAGGGCTTACAATAATACTTTAATAAGCACGTCTGTACTGTTCGGTCGTCGAGACGAGAGTGCCGATCCGTGCGAGTCTTAGCGCAGATTCGACTTTATCTTTCTGTTCCAAGAAAGGTTTATCGCCAAACTCTCTAAACAAAACTGTCGCATGAGGTTCACGGAATGATATCCAATATTCAACATTCGGCGTTCCCAGTAGTACCTAACAGTACGTTGCGTTCTCGGCGCTCGGCGTTACCGGCGCAGTTTGGTAAACAATGTATCGTCCGGTCTAGGATCGAGCTCGTTCCGCAGTCAAGGACACGGGAGTCTTTTCGGTGTAAAAACATTAGTCATGTGCTGAACGCGCACGAAGGTGGATTCACCTCATAGCGTGTAAATTTGTTTGTAATATTACATTATTAAACTTTTTGTTATGCATATCTTTGTGTATTACTGCAACATGAACATATTAAACATACAGCCAAACATATATAAGCAATAAATCATGCATAATTCTTTAATCTCAAAAATAATTTCTTCTTATTACTGAGCTGTACACCTTCTATGAATGCCTAACGAAACCTACTACGTTTATGATGCAATGCAATATATTAGGTTGTTCGGAAAGTCATTTCGTTTTGTTTTTCGTTTTTCACCAACCAAAAACTACTGTGTAGAATTAATAGAACTTTTTCACACACAAGCCTTGCAATATCAGCTCTCA